>PVKE010006592.1:14111-53871 GCA_004027555.1 Craseonycteris thonglongyai | reverse complement strand
GTACTGATGAATAGCAGGGTGATTCCATGGGGTGGGACCAGGCAGCATCTGATGTTTGCCCCTGCTCTCTGCCTCATGCACAAATCATATTTTCTCCCCAACCCACATTTGTAAAGAGAAGAGGAGTGAGGAATTAGGAAAACAGCATTTAGTTCTTGTTTCCTTGAGTTCTTTCATCTGGCTAGATGCAATTCCAGAACCATGTAAGTCAATGGCTTTTTTCATTATTGCAATAAAATTTGTCTTTGTACCTGACTCCCCAGAGAGATGGAACATCAGCAGAGCTTCCACAGTTCGAACTTCATCACACTTGGGTACAATGTTTTTGTTAAGACTGTTTGATCACTTTGCTTTTGATTTGCCTGTTTGCTTAGAAAATGCCATGCCAGCCTGCTGCGGGCCTTTCTAAGGCACAGCCTCTGAGAAGGCCGTCACAGGTCCCAGACCCGTTCTCCTTGGAAGTATTTACGCTGACTCATCACTCAATCGTGTTTCGCTCCAGGGCAAACCTGCCGGGTGTTACAAAGCCAAAATGCACAGGAAAGTCCAGGGGAGTGTTGATCAACACACTTGCCTTTGAGTGGTTGAGTGTAGCATGAAAGTGAGAACAGGAGGCTGATGAAGGGATGGGAAATTATATCAGCGATCCCAGATGGCCAGCAGCTTTTCAACTACAGCCAAGTTATTTTCCCCTTCGGACCACAGCAAGAGAAAGGGAGGGAGCCCGGGGAATGCTATTTTCTTTCATGTTTAAGAAGGAACGTTAAAGTAACAGATGTAAAGGGAGCCTAACAAGTGTCAATCACATAAATGTACTTAAACAAGCTCTCTATATCTATATAATTTTTACAAATAATAATAGATCAGTGAGATTTATAAACAATAACTGTAATCTTAGAGCAACATCCAGGCAGTTGCTTACTTTCATGCGGAATGAGTTATAAAAGCCAAAGTCTGAATCTGGTGGGGGAGAATCCTAAGAGATTTAAAAAGTGTCATGAATATGCTTGGATTATAGCTCTTCTGGAGTTGCTGAACCATGGGTCCTGCAGGCTGGCCGGAGCCTTGATATGGTAAGAGGCAGTACCCAGGGCTTGTGCAAGCCCAGCTGGGCGTCCTCCTTTCTCAAGGAGCTGGTTCCATCCTATCAACAGCAGTCCACAGAGCCTCAAACCTACAAGCTGTCATACTCTAGTTACCAAAAGCTGAAATAAGGGAATGGGGTGACCCACCCTCTTTCTACCCCAACCACTTCTACTCAACCTAGAAAGTAGGATGAATCACTATATGTTCATTCCATGGATAAACTAAGGCAGCTTCTAAGATGAAGTAGACCACAGTAAGTAGAGAGATGCCTCACCAGTTGTTAGTATTTAATTATTTGTTAACACCCCAAAACGTGGTTTCTTATTTATTTTATATAGAAACTGTATTTGGATTAGGCTTTTTAATGTGGATAGAGGCTTTGTTGGAAAATGTCTGACCTTTTAAGCTAGATACAAAGGCAGCTCAGCGATCATTTGTTGCACTCTTCATCAACTACTAAGGTACTTTGATAAGAAAGCTTTTTATCCATCCTTGTTTAACGGAATTGGAAGCTGAGAGATAGGAGAGCTGAGCCTACTCAGGGTCAAAGCTATCTGGTGTCCTAATAATTGGATAATTAGAATGATTATTATTAAATACACTATAGGCAAATTAATCATGTGTAAGAGAAAATGCATTTGTTATCTCTTCAGGGAGAAGCAAAATGAAAAAGTTCAACACTAGATGATAGAAAGCCAAACCAGAATTCTTTCTTCTAGTTATTTAGGTGGCCATTTGCCCTGGGTCTCTTTGTGTGTGCTTTTTGTTCACTTTCATTCATTATAAGCAGTGGATAAAAATCTCAGAAGGGTGCTTCCAATGTAGGGTTGATGAGATCTGGGTCCTTCTCCTTGGTTTTCATTCTCATCTCCACTATGAACTTGCATTAAGCTCATATATACTCTCTGCAGAGGACTCATGGAGTCCTGGCAAAACAGCAGTCTCAAATTAGAGTCCCATCTGTTACTGACTGGGTATAGACCCTGAAAAAATTAGTCCCCAAGTTTTCTCTTTTGTATAATGAGAACAGAAATGGTACCTACCCTATAGTTAGTTAATAAGAGAATCCATCTAGAACACTGGTCAGAATGCATGACACAAACTCAATTCTCAATAAACATAATTTATCATTATTTAAGTAATTCTTCTTATTGTTCCCTTTATTTGGCAAAATGATTGAGAAGATATAGGTATACTTGTATTAATAAAAATTCACTTGTGTTACACATATGAATGGAAAAGATCCTCAGATGTTTGATAAAAGGAATACTCAGTGGTGTTTTTTATGCCTTAATATAGGAAAGAGTAACAATCTTCTTGAAAGCAACACGTTATATGATCACTAGAGAGCATGTGTTTATGATGGAACTCTATAGTTGCGTTGTTTAAAAGATTCTTTCTTAGTTCTGTTACTTCAACTAAGCACAAATTCAGTAATTTTCAGATAATTCTTATGTATTATATCTGGGTACATGCTAGTCTGGATATTCAAGTTTTGATTCCAAAACATTTATTTTTTTTCTTCATTAAGTCTTATACTATGACATTATAATTCTGAATGGAAAGTTGCCTTATATATAGTTTTTCAGAACACTTCTTTATTTTAATATATCCTTTTACCACATAAGTACATTTTCACCATGATCAAAACAAAGGAAAAGAGGATGGAAGTATTTTGAAAAGTGAAATGCTTCTACTTTTTTTTTATTTATTATTATTCCTTTATTAAGAGACAGTGTTCAATTATAGAGATTGTGCTTAGTGTGGGAATGGTCAGAACTCTGTTTATGTGGCAGTTTTAGAAAGTTTCAATATTGTTTTATTTTTTTCCCCAACAACAGAACCCTCTGCTTAAAGACAAAGTGATGTGTTTTAATTGTTCAGTCTTTAGAACACTTGAGTTTGTAACTTCAGGCACACTGTTTTCTTTTTGTCTTTTACTATACTTCAGAAATACGTGTTTACAAAATTTCCAAATCTAAGGTCAAATCTGTTTAGAACACATCTTTGTAGGATATCTTCCAACAGATAGAATCTCTTAACATTGATTTGAGGTCATACATTTTCATGATGTATTTGAAGGGTCACAGGTTCTGAACATATATTTCCCCTAATTAATAAACTAGTTTATTCCATTTCCAATTCTCTCCCAAAAATATTATGATGGCTTCCCAAAAGCTTTTATTAAAAATGCAATTAGGAAAGAGAAACAAATGTCATAAGATTCAGTCTAAGGGCTTTTAATGGTATTGTTCTAAACTTCTTTACAGTGAAAACATTTTATCCTGGACCTGAGGCCTGAGAGAAATTTCTCCCTTTGAGTCTCATAAAGAGAAAACAATGTAATATAATTTAAAAAAATAATAATTTTTTTAATTCCTAAAATGAATGCAATACTGAATTTTATATGATTGTCCTTACATAGTAGAAGACATGATGCAAAACCGCAATTTCATAAAAGAAATTCTACAAAAGGCCAAAGTAGAGATGAGTAAGATAAGATCCACTGGCCATGTGAGGCCTGCCCTTCTTCCATCCCGAACCCAGATCTAATTCTAGGCAGCCCTCAAGGCAAGGGGAGGACTTACCTCAAGTCACAAAAGGTTGGAGTTAGAGTCAGCACAAGTCGGGGATTTCTCCCACTCAGACTCACCTAGCAGAATGCCTAGCCCAGAATCATGAACAGTAGGAAACATGACGCTTCTGGAGCAACAGTGTCACAGAGAACTTTCTGCATGATGAAGCTCTTCTATCTTCTGTGCCGTTCAATATGGCAGTCATTAGCCATGCGTGGTTATGGGCATGTGAAATAGTGAAACTGAGGAACTGAGTCTTCAATTTTATTTACGTTGAATTACTTCAAATTTGAAAAGCCACAATGACTGTTGGCTGCTTTATCAGACAGTGTGGCTCTTGAGAACCATGGCCTGGGCAAACTCAGCTTACTCCTGCTCTGACTGAGCCTCCTATGTTGTTAGAGTGCTTCTGTTGGCCAGGTCAGGCAAAGAGAGGAAGATCCAAATACCGTATTAGCCTTTCTGGAGGGTGGTTCCCAGCATGACTTGGTAATGGCCTCAGACAGGGATGATAGGGGATAAGAAATGTCAGGACACATGCGTCAGATGCCCTAACTGGCCCATATGTCTACCGTGGTCATTGGGAACTAGATTGCTCGTAGCCCTCAAAGCCTTCAAGAATAGCTACCTCTGCTGCACCCATCTTGATGGCTGCATCTGGGGAGAGGTGATATGGAAATTGGTCTTGGATGGAAGGACCTGATGAGAGCCAGGCTGGGGTCCACAATGGTGGCCTAGTGACTGGTTAAAGCTCAGCAGTGTATGTGTTTTCCTTTACCCAAGCAGTGGAGGAACTGTAAGGTCGATGAGTAATAATATCTTAACTCATTTTAGTTATGCTATTTAAAATACAATTCAAAGCTTAAAATAAAAAACATAATGAAAGTATACAATGGTAAGAGGTAATAAGAAGCAAACCTTATTTTATAGTACAGGTCTAGTTAAGGAAAGTAAAAATAAACCAGATTCCATTCAACAATAAAATGTGTTTAGCAACAATATGACAAGTTGCTCTAGTGTGTTCCAGTACTTTCTGAAATTTTAACCCCCCCAAGGACACTCTGATGATACAGAAATAATGTGATAATATTATGAAACAGCAGTAGATATTGCATGCATTATTTGAAAATATACAAATTTAAAATAAAAAATAATGATGCTTATAACATTTTATTATTTTATTAAAATTTTTCTTATGCAGAAAAAAATTACAAACTTAGTAATGGATCAATATAATGCAGTTCAAATAAAAAGCTTCTTGTACACTGACTTAAACCAGGGATTTCTCTAAATACAATTTTTTAATAATGATTATAAATATTAAGGTAAATGTAAAACTATTACTTTCTCTTTTGTACTAAAATATTGTGATAGCTATAGAAAATGATTTCAGATTCAAGTCTAATTACGTCTATTTTATTTCTGCTACATTTCTATTCTCTTTATTGTTTTGTTGTCTGAGTTTCCAACAGTTTCTTAAAAGGTACAATATTTCTTTATTGAGTAGCAACAGAAATGATATAAATAAATAACTCCTTACACATTAAATGAAAATGGTCATAAGAGTACTGTGAAATAAATTATTGCTCTCTTCTCACAAAAAGTATATGGGGTAAATAAAAAGATGTGTTAAATAAAAATAAGATTCACATTCAAGTTTTTATAACTCCAAGTCCTCCTGCTAATGAATGCATTCTCACATGAAAAAAATATTCTTAGAGCACTAGATTCCTCAAAGTTCCAAATAGTTTGAATCTATTTATATTTCTTACACTCTTACTTTTGCATAGATTTTTCATATGTAAACAACCCTTCCTCTTATTTTTTCTTATACTGAAATATTATTGACATATAAAATTGTGGAAGATTAAGGTGTACAACATGTTGATTTGATACATTTATATATCACAATATAATTGCCACCATAGCTTCAACTAACACCTGTACTGCATCACTTGATCATTTCCTTTTGTGGTGGGAACAATTAAGATCTAGCCTCTTAACAACTTTAAAGTTTACAATACAGTATTGTTTTTTATAGCCACTATGCTGTGCATTGCCTCTCCAGGATTTATTTATCTATCAGTTCCAAGTTTGTACCCTTAACATTTCCCTAGTTTCCCACCTCCCCACTGACCAAATCTCTCTCTGGTGACCACCAATCTACTACTCTCTTACTTCTTATTGTTCTCATGTTTCAAAGTACATAACTTTACCTATGGCACTCACAGTATTTATAAAATCCTTTATTCATATTTTCTTCTTTAGATGGTAGGCTGCAACCTTTTCTAAGTTTGAGAAGGCACTTTGCTTTCTGGCAATTTCTTAAGTGGTTAGAACATAGGAGAAATAGAAATTTGGAAACTATTTTTACATGATGAAGGTCTCAGCTTTATTAGGAGGCCACTAGGTACCATTAGCCCAGTAGTCTGGTAGGTGCCAAGTTAATATTCATACGGCCTTGTAGGGTAAGCCTTGCTGCTGAGCAAACTGGTATTTGAATTCTGGTTCTTTCACTGTGTACCCTGGGAACTAGCTTACCTTTGCTCTTCTTCAATTTCTCATAGATAAAATGGAACTTCCTATATCATAAATGAGGGTATGAGGTTTTCATTGAGTAAAAGGTAAAAAAGCTATAACAATAGATGCCAGATGACTATGACCCAGGGCCAAAATGATATTGTAAACACCCTAGGGGAAGAGAGACAGCACACAGCAAAAAATGTGCCTTGTTCTTCCTAAGTGCATTTCTTAATAGACTAGTTCACATAGTGATGGCTGGACAGGTCTGATTTCCTTGGGCTCCTGCCTGGTTGAGATAAACTATTGCCTTTATACCTTGGCTTCCTATAATAATACAAGGCTGGTGTCATGCTCTCTCTCCTTCAGAATGCCACAGGCATTGTCCACTGTAGTCTGGCATGGATGATGGAGGAAAAGCTGCTGCGAACCTGGTCTCCCACCACTTTCCTCTCCCCACCAACCCGTTATGTTTCCTCTTCTTCCTGGATGCCCGTAGGATTCTTCAGCTGAAACGAAGGTTCTGTAAATTTGCCAAAATGTATCTTTATGTTAACCATTTTGTGTCACATATATTTGCTGAATGAATTTATTTGTTCAGCAAATATATATTAAGAAACAGCCATGTGCCAGGGGCTATTCTGAGTGCTATAGCTCTTTCAGAAAATAAAATGGACAAAGTCTTGCCCTTATAGAGATTATATTCTCATGGAAGAAGATGATCAGTATCATTCCATGTTAAAATTTTGAGATAGTTACATGGTACCTGCAGATTAACTGATTAGCCATTTATTTTTAAGTGCTTAACAGTATTCCTATATCAATATAAAATAATTATTTAAATTAAAAAAAAAATTTTTATATACAGTTAACATACAATATTATACTGGTTTCAGGTGTACAACACAGTCAGTAGACAGTTGTGCAACTTATATGTGATCATCCCAAAAATCCAGTACCCATCAGACACCTTACATAGTTATTATGACACTACTGACTATATTCTTCATGCTATATTCTATATCCCCAGACTATATTTAACTACCAATTTGTATCTCTTAATCTGCTCCCTCCTTTATTCAGCCCCCACTTGCCCCAATCCAACAACCATCAAAATGTTCTCTGTTTGTATAAGCTTGTTTCTGTTTTGTTTATTTATCCTGTTCTCTAGATTCCACATATAAGTGAAATCATATGACATTTGTCTTTCTCTGCCTGATTTCCTCCACTCAGCACAATACCCTGTAGGTCCATTCATGTTGTTGCAGATGACAAGATTTCCTTCTTTTTTATAATTAATATTCCATTGTATATATGTACCACCTCTTCTTTATCCATTATTCCATTGATGGACACCCAGGTTACCTTCATATCATGACTATTGTAAATGATGCTGCAATGCACATATGGATGCACATGTCTCTTCAAAGTAGTGTTTTCAGTTTCTGCATAAAAATACCCAGAAGTTGAATTACTGGTTCCTTTGTCTCTTGTTATAGCCTTTGTTTTAAGTCCATTTTGTCTGGTGTAAGTAATGCTACCCCAGCCTTTTTGATTGTTTCCATTTTCATGAAATATCTTTTTACTTTCAGTCTGGTTGTGTCTTTCAATCTTGTACGCAGCATATGTAAGGATCTTGTTTTTCTTATCCATTCAGCCACCCTATGTTTTTGAATGGAGCATTTAATATGTTTATATTTAAAGTAATTAACAATAGACAAATATGTATTTATTGCTGTTTTATTGTTTATATATATATATATATATATATTACCCCTCTTCTTATTATTAAAGAAGTTTCTTTAACATTTCTTATAATACTAGTTTGGTGCTGATAAACCCTCTTAGCTTTTTTGTTTGTTTTTTCGTCTGGGAAGCTCTTTGTCCTTTGTTTCTAAATGATAGCATTGCTGGGTAAAGTAATCTTATTTGTAGATCCTTACTTTTCATCACTTTAAGTATTTTCTTTTTTTTTTTTTTTAAGGTTCATTTTATTGTTTTTGATAGAGACAGAGAGACAGCAACAGAGAGAAGGGGGAGGGCCCAGAGCAGTCTTCATATTTGTACGTCATCAATTTTTTAACATGGTTTTGTTCCCCACAGGTGGGCGGGGGCCGTGAAGGGCAGGAACTGGGCTGGGGCCCAACTGGGGGGCAGAAACCAAACTGGGGGCCTTCCACATGGGAAGCACACCACAGTTTAACATGTAGGTCTAGGGTCTACACAGCCCAGGGTTGGGATTCGATCCTCGGTCCCCAGGGCTGCAAAGTGAGCGCTTCCCCCACTTTAAGTATTGTCTACCAGTCCCTTCTGGCCTGCAATGTTTCTGTTGAGAAATCAGCTGACAATCTTATGGGAGCTCCCTGTAGGGAACTAACTGTTTTTCTTTTGCTGCTGTTAAGATTCTCTCTTGGCTTTAACTTTTGGCATTTTACTTATGATGTGTCTCGGTGTGGGCCCCTTTGGGTTCATCTTGTTTGGGACTCTCTGAGCTTCCTAGGCTTGCATGTCTATTTTCTTTACCAAATTAGGCAAGTCTTCAGTCATTATTTCTTCAAAAGGGTTTTCAACTTTCTCTTTTCTACTTCTGATACCCCTACAAGGGAACATTGGTATTGGTTAGTGCAAAAGTAATTGCAGTTTTGGGCTATGAATTTTAAATCATCATAACTAGTCTCAAACACATCAGTATTAATCAAAATAGAAACCATTACAATCAACACATTTTTGCCAACAAGAAATAAGTTTGGGAGAAGCCAGGATGGCTCAGCATGTTAAGTGCGCACTTTGCAGCCCCGGGGACCAAGGATTGAATCCCGGCCCTGGCCTGTGCAGACCCATGTGCTGAACTGGGGTATCGGGAGGACCCCAGTTCAGTTCTCGCCCCCCAGTTCAGCCCCTGGCTCAAGGCACTGAGGGGGCGTGCCTCCCATGTGAGAGGCCCCCAGCCTGGTTCCCACCTGCATCGCCCCCCACCCACCTGTGTGGAACAAAAATCATGTCAAAAGTTGATGATGTACACTATAGAGACTGCTCTGGGCTCCCCCCACCCCCCTTCTCTCTGTCAAAAACAAAATCTTAAAAAAAAAAGAATAACTTTGTGTATTTCTGTAGCATAAATATCTGTGGTTTGGGATTCAACAAACCCTTGGAAAGCATTTTCTGCATCCTGCTGGTTGTGGGAGCATTTTCCCTGCCAAAAGTTGTCAAGATGCTTAAAGAAGTGGTCATTGGTTGGTGGGAGATCAGGTGAATATGGTAGACGAGGCAAAACTCTGTAGCCCAATATGATTATCTTTGGAAGCTTTGGTGGTGTGATGTGGGGTTGGGCGTTGTCATGGGGGAGAACTGGGCCCTTTCTGTTGACCAATGCTGGTTGCTGGTGGTGCAGTTTTCAGTGAATCTCATTGATTTGTTGAGCCTACTTCTCAGATGGAATGGTTTTGCTGGGATTCAGAAAGCTGTCATGGATCAGATCAGCAGCAGTCCCCCCAAAGTGACCATGACCTTTTTTCTTTTTGGGTGCAAGTCTGGCTTTGGGAAGTGCTTTGGAGCTTCTTCTAGGTCCAACTACTGAGATGGTCATCTCTGGTTGTCACATAAAATCCACTTTTTGTGGCACATCACAGTCCAATCAAGAAATGGTTTGTTGTTGATTCATAGAATAGGAGAAGATGACACTTCAAAATGACGATTTTGGTCAGCTCACGAGGCACCCACTTATGGAACTTTCTCATCTTTTCAATTTGTTCAAATACCGAACGACCACAGAAAGTAACTTAGGCGTGTGACTAGTGCGTAGTCCCCAATGACTGACTCGTATAGCGTTTTGGATTTGAACAGGTCCTGAGATGAGGATGGCCTTCCCAGTAAGTGGCTGGGGAGTGACGCCATGACTGAATGAGTCAAGTTGTACGATGGGGAACAACTCTGCTTTGGGGGCTCACAGACCTACATCTCAACCCTCAGTCCTGCTCAGGAATGAAGGTACTTGTGGGCTTGAGAGAAGCAGTAAAAGGAGACACAGGTGAGTAAGAGCAAACGTGTAGGGAAATATGATAAAGGGTGGCAAAATAAAAACTGTTAGAAGCCAAATGATTTTTAAGAAGATTTTGCAAGGTCTATCTACACTGCCAAAGTCTTGTGGTTATTTTCTAAATATTGTGCTTTGACTACTGTGGATATAAGTATAAATGAAATGCTGAACTTCGTAGTGCATATAAAAGGAGGGACATTGTGTAGGATCTGTTGACCATTTGTACAAATTTGTGAAACACTGACAAGTTCTTTGTTCATGTTGGCCCACTGTGCTGCCTTATATTGCCATTTCAAAATTTTAATTGACCTTAGAGTAAACAAAATTGAGTGTTAAAAAAGAAAAAAAAAAGCTTACTAAAGATATACTGTCTATGTATCTACTGTATTAGCCACAGACTTCTTTGAGATTCTGGCAGCTTCTCTTACCAGCACTCCCCCACAAAAGCTAAAATAGGTCCTGTGTCACACAGGGAAATATTGGCTGGGCTTTTGGCATATCTGAGCCCCTTTACTCCTTTCTGCAAGTCAGTGAGTTTACATAATAATAGTAATTATAGCCTGTGTCTAGACAGCAACTTGCCCTCTGTGTGACAGTCGCTATGAAAGTCTTCTGGCTCACAGTTTTTCCAGAAATAAGAGGAAATATCGGGTTCCATGCAGAGGTCCTGGTGACCTTGGGAGACAGGGCGGCAGCTCCTCTTCCTGACTGGATATCTGTGTTGGTTTCTGGGTGCTCTGTACCAGTGATATGAGGTGCTGCTCCTTTGCCCGGGCACTTGTTTGCATCAATAAAGTTGCTGCATTTTATTAAATCTAAGATGCCACCAATTATAGATTGCGCTGTTATTTAATGCACTGATTTTAAAAGTTGCTGCCAGTTATAGTTGTAAAACACTATCCACGCTAAGGCACCCCCTGCTTTCAGAGCTGTGACTGTGTGGCAATAAGAAGTGGAAATGCACCTTGGAGTGGATAAGAAATATTACTTATGCTATTCTGTTGAGCTCCCTGGAAGATAATGGGCAGGAACCTTAGCACAGCTTGAGCTCTCAAAGACAAAAACAAAAAGTACAGGGAAAACCACGTTTCAGTTAAAAAAAAAAAAAAAAAAGCCCATTGGAGCCCCAAGAAGAACTTGCCAGGCGGGATGAAGGAACGTGGTGGAGCATCCTAAGAAGGCCTGAGGGTCAGTGCAGGGGCCTGGGGCACACGGGGCTGTGGGACACGTCCCAAGTACCATCAGTCACTCTCCATAGTCTGGAAGGACAGCCTGCATGAACCCTGGAATGGCAGGAGCTCACCCACGTGACTGGGGTTGGAGCAAGGCTTAAAGTCAGATGGCAGCAGGAGCTTCTGGGTGCTTGGGGCTGGGACTGGGAAGAGGAGGGACCCATCTTTAGGTTGGGCTTAGAGTGGGTACCTCCTGGGCAGGGATATGAGGCTACGTGTGAGAATCTTGGGTTTATTTAGCTAGACTACTCCTGACCCCAGGAATATCTGGGATTCTTGCTGGAAGGCAGATGCAAACTTGGCAATATGAGCACGCATGTAAATCCAACCTCAGCAATGCTCATCTAAGATGAGGGTGAAGTCAGTTATTCACATCCTGATAAAGGAGGAGCCATGCTGGAATAAATCCGGGTACATAGACAATGATAATAGTAACAGAGTTAGGACAAGGCAGCAGTTTACCCAGGATTGAGGCTGCTGAGCAGGAACAACGGGAAAGCACCCTAAGTTTCTGTCCCCCAGTTATCAGCAGAGCTCATTAAGTAAGAGGGAGTCTTCTCATACAGAGCCGGTATCATCATGCTCAGGGGCTGTCTATCCGCCCTCAGTGGCATGCTTGCCATAGCATCTAGAATCTTGGTTAGCTGCTTTGGGTAAAATGAAAGTCAAAATCACTCATGCTTGTGTGGGGAGAGCAAAGATCTGCAGACATGGCCCTTAAGCCTTTTTGCTGGGGGCAGGGCTGACTAGTGTTTAGTTTTGTGTGTGGGAGGGTGGGGGGGTGGGGGGTGCTCTGGGTCAGAGTTCAACAGACACTAAAGAAAGAGTAAGAAGCCTAATGTCCCTCACAGTGGATTATTGTGGGTTGATGGAGAAAATGGGAGCAAAGCAGTATATGAAAAATCAACAATGAAGAATTAAAAAAAAGATAAAGTTGAATAGAAATTTAAATTTGTGATGCATAATCTCCATATTCATAGAAAAATAAAATGAAGGAGAAGGGAGAATACTCTCAAACAATACAAAAGAAAGCCAGGGGTGGCGTGGGGGAACAATCTAGAAAGTTGAGACAAACAGAATGTACAAAATAAAATGGTAGCAATGCATTCACATATGTAAATATTCACTACCAACGGAAATGTCCTAAATTTCTGCAAGGCTAAATTAAAATAAATCCCCACCTATAAGTTGTTTATACATCCACATCCATAAGATAAACTTTCAGAAAGATTAAGTGTACCAGGGGGTGTGGGTACCCCAGGCATGCCGACTTGCAGAATAAACCTGGTCATGCTGAAATTATGTTTCCCAGGAGATTTTTTTTATTCTAGACCTGGCTTTAGATTTTTAGGTGCCTGTTTTGTTTTGTTTGTTTGTTTCTGCAGTCTTGTCCCAATTTTCCCCACAAACTTAGATCAGTAGCCAAGCATCATGAGCTCCCAGGTTCCCTATTTCTAGACAGTGCTGTGTTCTGCCTGAGATTTCTGCTCCCCATAAAAGACCTGGGCCAATGAGCATCTCACCACTAAAGGAGGACAGGTCTGTCTGCCTGTTTCATCTGTCTGTTCCCAACTATTCACCTCCACATACTCTTCCCACAGCTATGGCCTTAGCTTTCCTCTGAATTTTACTTACCTTTGTTTCCTCTCCCTGATAAGGCAAATTAGGAAGTGGTTAAGGGGATAAACTCCAAATACATCATAGTTTTCTTAAGGAGACAATATTTCTCCAACTAGGAAACAATTCAATAAATTTTCGTTGAGATGCCACTATGTATCAACCAGATGCCAATGACTGAAAGATAAATGAGACACTCTAGTCTCTTCTATGGAGACCTTGTGAATGAGATTAACAAGTAAGCAATAAATTTGGGGTTATCTGGTTATCCTAACAGTAGAGGAGACACAGGTGTTCCTGACTCAGCAGGGGTCGGGGAAGGATTACAGAAAAAAATATGCCTGAAACGGGTTCTGAAGGATGAGTAGAAATTAGGTGGAAATGAAGGGTATTTAACACAAAATAGCATGAAGAAAACACAGTAGCCCTTAGCTACATGTGGCTACTGAGCACTTGAAATATGACTAGTCTGATTTGAGATGTGCTGTGAACATAAAAATGTACTAAATTTCAAGGACTTAGTATACTGAAGTGATAATAGTTTAGCTATATTAGGTTAAACAAAATATATTATTAAAATTAGTTCTATGTGTTTTGTTTTACTTAATGCTTACTAGAAAACTGAAGTTATATATATGGCCTACATTATATTTTAGAAATAGCAATGGTTTAGACCAGGGCTGGGCAAGACATCCATCATGGTCCACCAGTAGACTGCCAAGCAATTTTGGGGTGACCGCCTGAATCATAAAATAAATAACCAGTGCACTGTGACACTTGGAGAAAAGTAGAAGTAGCCCTCGCCCTGAAAAAGTCTGCCCACACCTGGGTTAGACAATGCTTGACTCTGAAATGCTCAATACATATTAACTCAGATTATGTTGTCAGAATTTTCATGAAGGCAAGGAATGCATATTGTTTAGTGTTGTATCCTGAGTAACTAAGAATAACTGACACAGAGTAGGTATTCAATAAATTGGTTGACTAGTCAAATGCAGGACTGACGTATAGCCGGTCCTCACATGCCAGCCGCATTGCTTGTTTCTGGCCCTCATGTGTTCTGTTCTGTCAGCCAGAACCTTTGTTGTATAGATCCTTAAATAGCCTCCCTCTCACCCTTAATTGGTTGCATCTTGGTAGTCCAACTAACGTATCATCTCTTCCAGGATTCTATTCCCAGACCCTCCTTCTTATTATCTCTCTAAGGCTAAGCAGAAATCATTTCTCCCTCTTGTAGATTCATACATTTTTGAAAACTATTTTGAGTAAGTATTTTTTTATAGGAGTTTTTGCTTATTTTTTATGGCAGTTAGCCCCACTTTAGGTCTTGTCTAATATATTAATGTAAGTTTCTTAGGAGCTTGCTCACTCTGTTGTACCTTTGTCCTTAACACGCCCCTCTATGCAAGGGCAGAGGATCAATATGGGTTTGTTGAATTGAGTAAATGTTTTTCTTGCATTCTTCTTCTTCTTTTTTAAGATTTTTTGTTTTGTTTTGTTTTTGACAGAGAGACAGAGAGACAGAGAGAAGGGGGAGGGCCCAGAGCAGTTTCCATAGCTGCACATCACCGGCCTTCTACATAGTTTCACTCCACATCCTTCTTATATAATTCTTTATGTAACATCAGGTTGGCCATTTAAGAGTCTGAATAAACCAAAGGGACAGAGCTGCAAAGGAAAGGGATGGGGAAATCTCTCTCAATATCAAGGGTGTTTTAATGGTGTCCTTGGAGGTAGGCTGACCAGCTTTCCTATTTTAAAGATTTATTTTTATTGCTTTTGACAGAGAGAGAGAGAGAGATACAGAGACAGAGAGAAGGGGGAGGGCCCAGAACAGTCCCCACAGCCGTACATCATCAGTTTCTCCACATAGTTTCATTCCACAGGCGGGCACAGGGCAAGAACTGGGCCAGGGTCTTGCCCCGGTGAGAACTGAACTGGGGGCACTCCCCAGTTCAGCACACGGGTCCTCACGGGCCCGGGGCCGGGACTCAATCCTCGGTCCCCGGGGCTGCAAAGTGAGCTCTCAACCCACTGAGCCATCCCAGCTTCCCCAGCTTTCCTATTTTAAGTGGGATAGAAAACCATGGTACTGTCCTGTTTCAAATGGTGCTTATAGTCAGCCTACTGACATCTTGAATTTAGTAGGATGACCATATGTACCATTTGAAACAGGTCAGTGCCATGGTTTTCTGTCCCATTTAAAATGGCACATCTGGCCAACCTACTTAGAGGTCTTCTTTTCTTTTTTCTGGTCAGAGCCCCAGGTGCATCTAATCAAGGCCAGGAGGAGTAAAAGGCAGGTCTCTACATACCGTGTTTCCCCAAAAGTAAGATATCTCCCGAAAATAAGACCTAGCGCATCTTTGGGAGCAAAAATTAATATAAGACATGATCTTATTTTAGGGGAAACAGAGTACTACTGGGAAAGGTGAGGCTATTCCTGGGTTGTAGTCTCACCTTAGGAGAACTGCCGACTTGTAGATCCTGTGCTTGAGAAATGAACCCTGTGACTCCCCTGTGGATCACAGGGGGAAAAGCTCTGTTAGCTTGGTGAACTTGTCCAAGGCCTTTCCAGTTCAGGGACCTTGTGTTCTCTTCTAGCACCAAAACCTGAGGCTAGTGATGGCTCACTGTTCAGTTAAGGCCAAAACAAACATCCAACCCAGTACAGCAATCCCCCCATAAAGATCCCTGGCCTCCATCACTATGGTTTCCACCAAGTTCTTTCTCAAAGTGAAGATGCTCTGAGCCTGAAGCATAGCCCTGGGAATGCCTGAGCAGAGGAAGAGAAAGCCATGTAGTAAGGTGACCAACTTTTTTCCAATGAAAAGGAGGACATAAATAAATTAAAGAAATAAATATTGCAAATAAAAAAAGTTATTCTTTGCAACAATAACTAAACAGAAAGCATTATAATATAGTAAATAGATAACGCAGGCATATTATGATTAATTATTATTTAAATATGAATATTTTTCGATTGAATGAATATTTTTTGTTAATGTGTCATTTTCTAACAAAATATTAGAAATATCCATACAAGAACTATTTTTTTATATTGAATTTCATAGCAAGTGCTGCAGCTAGAGCATCAACATTCAGTCTTGATTTTTCAGTTGTCCAAAAATCATTAGCAATTGAAAATACCCTTTCAACTGCTGCGTTAGTGCCAGGGCAGCACAATGTAAGTTGGACTAGAAGACGTAAATTTTCATATGGTATATGTGCATTTTTGAAATGGTTGAATAGTTCCACCCATCTTTTATCAACTTCAACATGTTCATTTTCCCACTCAACCAATTTTTCAGAATTTAAATAAATATTCAGTTTTCTAATTTCTTCAAATAGACAATTGTCATCTATTTTAATGTCTGGTAGTTCTGTGGACAAAAACTGAACACAAGTTGAAAAGGAGGACATCTAGGAGGACACTTTTTGAGGGAGGACAGAACTTCCAAAAGGAGGACTGTCCTCCCTAAAGGAGGATGGTTGGTCACTTTACCTGTAGCCTGCAGGGAACAAGGCAGGGCCCAGCAGTTTGAGCACTGGTTTGGGGATCAGAAAGACTTGGATTTGGATTTGAACCGTGCTACCTCCCGCCCGAGTGGTCCTCGGAAATCTCTATAAACCTCAGCTTCCCTTACTGTAGTGCTAATACTAGATCACTTATTCTGAGGGCTGACTGTGTGCCAAGCCCTATGCTAGAAGAGAAGGTATGATTGTCACCCTCATTTTACAGATGAGAAACTGAGGCACAGAGAAGGCTTACTTAGCTATCCAAGCCACACTAGCTCAAAGATAGTTTGCCTCTGTCTGTGCTTTGGAGGGTTATGAGTACTACCCACCATGTAGGGCGGTAGTGAAATGGGTCCAGCAGGTACCCAACAGAGGGTGGCTGTGAGCCTCTACTTAAAGCTGCCCCACTTCCACCATGGCCAGTACCTTCTTTTGACTAATGGTGGTGTTTGAGGGAAACGAGGAGGTATGAATCTGTTAGTACCAACTATCTGAGAGCTTCCTCTTGATTATCTGTAATGAATCAAAGGTGTCACTGATTTACTGGACACAGTTTAGATCCCAGATATACTGCTGAAAATGAAGCATTGAGATGCTGTTCATTCACATTCTCTCTCACATGGATAAAAAGTTATTAATTTCTTAATCCTGTCTAATACTTCAAACACTAAATATAGCTATTTTGGCCATATAGAAAGCAACCTTGAGAGACAGGTATTTTCTTCAGAAATATATATCAGAATATAAGTTGTCACTCTATTTTATCTTTGGAAAGGATCTTCTTGGTGAGCAGCTCTTGAGAGTATAATTGTGAAATGAAGCCAGGAAGCAGCGAGATAGGCAGCCAGATTTCTGTGGAGAATTAACTTGTCAAAATACAATCCAGTTATTAGACACACTCCCTTTGTTTCTCTCTTTTGTCTTTATACCTTTCCAAATTTAGACCAATTCAGGAAACATGAAAGGGAGATGAACAATGATATGGAGAAGTCAGTAAACAAAAGAGACTATCCTGTACATTGTTGAACAATCTGAAACTCATTTTTATTTTTTTAATCACTAAAATAAAAGTCACTCCTATTTTGGGTGTATGTTTTGTCTCATGTATAAGAACAAAGCAAAATAATACAAATATATAGAAAGCATATGACACACTCAACTACGTAGTAGAGTTTGTTGTTCGAGCTGTTTTGACAACACACAAAGGGATATTTCCTCAATTTTAAGAATTATAACAAACTATGTTGATATAATTACATCTCCAACTAAACAACTGGATGATTTCAGTGAGCTTTAGGACTTTTTCACCAGCTTCCAGGTATTCATTCTTGTAAGTCAAACATCATTGACTCTTTGTATCTTTCTATCAGCATATTCTGATAAAATTTTTCTATTGAGGTATTATTGACATATGATGAAACACTTCAGTTCTAGCTGCAAATTAGACATTGATCACACCTGAACTCCTGCCTCCAACCAGCCACCTGATGGAGTCTGAGTGTTCAGCCCAGCAAAGGTATTGCTCTCCACAGTGAATATTTGTTCCCAAGTTCCAAGTGGGAGTCCGAGTCACTGACCAAGCCCCGGGAAAATGCACTGGGCCAGAGGCTAAATGGTGCTCAATGTTATCACCATGGGATGTGAGTGACAGTGATGTCCCAAGCTAGAAATGATGCACTTTACTAAATTGCCTAGGAAAAAAACCACATTTAGTGAACCACCTATCTGTCATCTGACAAAATATGTATGCTAGTTTCATCTAATTACTTAAGTATTAATCATCATTTGTTGAATTTGAAAAATGTTAAGCCAATCCTAAAAAATGATACCATTCTCCAACGCCTTCACTAGTAGTATTATACATGGGGGGGGAAAGCATTGGAATTGCTACAGCAATGGAGATCATCATACCCACATCATTTAGAACATTCATTTGGGGTTTTGCTGCTTGGTTTGGTTTTGCGTTTGTTTTTATTTTTGTATTCAAACCTTTTGTCCAAAAGGCAAGTCCCTGCTCTATTTCCTGGAGGCATGAACACATAATTCCTCAGCACTGTTTCCTCAGAAGTACAGAAACTAGCCAGCATCCACACAAAATATAAAATAATAAGGATTTTGGATCAAAAACAAATTATGGGCCAGCCTGGTTGGGTGATAAAGACAATCACCTTGAAGGTGAGATAGTGGGAGGGAGGCCCCCTCCCCTCTCACAAAAGCGCCTGGACAGCCACGTACCCCCACCTTCGCTTCTCAGTTCCCAAGGAACAACTAACAAAAGTATTCTGCATAGCAAGGCTGACAAACACGCGAGCTCCAGAAAATAAGGCTTCCCCTAGCAATCCAGTTTTTGCTCACTCTGCCTCCCAAACCATAGAACGGGAAACTGAATGTTTCAGCCCACCATCTCCCCAGAAAGAGCATCCACCCTCCTTCCTGCCCGAGCACTGTCCCCTGAGGGTCACCTGGCTTTATCACAACGTGTTTCAATAAAATGTATTCTATTTCCACATGTGAGAGCCTTTCCACACATGCTGCAGATGAGTATCAGAGATTTCTGTGAGCACATAGACTCTTTCAAAGGAGATAGAGAAACAGCCATGTACCGATCTGGAAGAGCCACCCCCCCTTCTGCCCACTTGGGAGACTGATGACCTGTTTACAACTGAAATCCACGCGGAGCATTTTTTATGATAGAACAAGCAGCAGACATTATACTGCTGGTGTTCGCAGACCGAAATAAGAAGATAGCAAAGAAAGAAAGAAAGATAGAAGATACAATCCTGCACTCCCCTTTTTCTCTCGGCATAAATGTACACTTTTATAGGCAGGGAAAAAAGCTCGCTCCAGGCTGTTTTAGAAACTCTGAATAATGGTATGCCTGGGACTTTTTGTGCCATTTTCTGTAGCTGAATCCAGTTTGTATTATCTTTCAATCCATTCTAAATACAAGTCAAAACTGACTTTGTAAAAAATCTCACTTTCACTCCTGCAAAATGTTCCAAGACTTGTATTTATGTCTCTCATTTCTGAAACATAGTTTGAATGTCTTTGTAGGAAGGAGCTTTGGTATTTGGGGTCTGGCGGAGGCAAAATGAAATGGAATCATGCTGGCTAGAGTTCAGCATCTAACACTGTAGAAAAGGTCTTTAGAGCGAGCACAGGGAAAATAGACAGGAATCTACATTCATGTGGCCATCAAAGAAAAAGAGCAAGCAGGCCAAGAGGGCCCCAAAGTGACATGACAGGCCCCATAAAAATACCCGCGATCCACAAGAATACTGATGGGTCCAGAAGAAAGGAAAGCTTTCTCAGAGGCCCTATTCCGGAAGTTTTCACCTGTGTATAAAGGGACAAGAGAAGCTGACCACCGACAAGGACAGTGCTGCATCAAACCCAGCTTCAGGAGACGGCTGGACACGGTCTTCGCTGCCCCTTGGCGGCCTGATTGACATGCAGTGTGACAACAGGGGCGCATGGAGTCGGCCCCAGCACAGCACCGGGTCTGCAGGGCTGGGCCAGAACAAGCAATGGTATCTAGGGCCTCAGAGAGGAGAACTGCCCATGTGGTTCACACTGGTACGGCGGCAGCGACACCAAGGCCACTCTGTCAAGGCGCTATGGCTGCTGCAGGCTGCAAAGCTCGTTCACCTGTTGCCTGTCGGCGACAGGGTAGGTGGCTGAGCTCCGCAGCTCTGAGAAGGCTCCTGAGTGAACCTTGCCGCAGCTGTGCTCTGCTGCCTCCTCCAGGCCCGGGGCTGTGGCGCCGAGGAAGGGCACAGAGGCTGCCGGCTGACCCCACAGGCCCTTTCTGCTCCTGCACGGGTCAGAAGGGAGGCCGGGGAGGCAGGAGCACACACAGCCCGCCAGCAAGGGGTGCGGGCCGGGGCTGCCGAGGAAGGACGGCGTCCGCGTCTGCCCCGGGGGACAGCACAGAACCGATGCGTTCTCACCGTAGATGAGGACGTTCTTACGAATGTGTTCCAGAAGACAATTGACAATTCTTGGCAAGAACTAAATATTAAAGACGTCGTAGATTTAAATATCAATGATTTTAAAAGGTAAAATTAACTGACTTCTTAGAAAAGACTGGAGATGAGCTAGGAAGATACCTACCTATTTAAACAATTTCCTGGAAGAGGTTTCAGAGAATTGTTGTTGTGTTTTTGTTTCCAGTAATAACAGCCCTATCAGAAGAGCTGTAGAGCATGAATACAAATTATCATACATAGTGATCGAGTCACAAGAAGAATGTTGAAAGCTCGTGGTACCATTTATTTATTTATTTTTTGGTCCAATTTTAGATTTTCCTATAAAAGAGGAATAACAAGGATTATGGTAAAAACTCTTTCTCTGTCCTCTTTTTAAAAACATTTACTCCATAATTCAAATTTTTGATTCCATACTAATGAAGCGATGTGAATGCAGGGATGTTTGAAATTCACAGCTAATGTCATAAATAATATCTTTCCAAGAATTTCAATCTCTCTGCAGAACACTGGAAGTAAGCAAGCCTGTTTTGGGCTTGGATATTTAGCTTTTTGTGCCTAATGTTGGGTGAATTGACCCAGAGGTGAATTCAGCAGGGTCCTGGCTGGAGGCAGGCTCAGGTAAAGACAATCGTGGGGTATCTGGAAACTTCTGTGGACATTATTAGAAGCTGAGCCCTAGTGTTAGCTGATAGGAAATCTGGGAGTGTGGAACTGTCACTGACCTCTGAAGAGGTCAGCAAAACTCTTAATTCAATTCTGGTATTCACCCATTTCCCAAGGCTGTTGCAATAAAAAGAGGAAATGGGCAGTGGCCCTCGGAGTTCTGAGATGAGGCTCAGTGTGGACAGGTGTAGGTGTATTGACTCTGTTTTCATATTTTCTGTATTCTTAATATGCTCTGGGATTTGGGGCCTTCATCCTGGGGCCTGCCTTTCCCTGGGCTGGCTAATTCCTAGAGTTAGCAAACAACTCCCCTGCAAGCACACCTTTGACTTATCAACGAACCAATCAAGAGCCCACACCCCCCAACTATCTCCTTCATCAAACTCTCACCAGTACAATCCACCAGGCAAGGATTCCCCTTCCCCTGAATCACCCCAGGGCCAAGTACCAGATGACTAGGGATCACCACTGAAGCCCAAAGCCTGCCGAAAGTGTTCATACTATTCAAATCTAAATTTACTCAGAGTACCTACCCTTGCTCTGTCTGTTCCCTTGAAGAAAATCCTAATACAGGCTGTGGGTCATGCTCTCCCTGCTCCTCTGCTATCTCCTGACAGACCCTGGTACTTCCCCATGTAGAGCTGCATGGCTTGCAGTGTGCATCCTGCTTCTAGGGATCTGTGAGTATAAATTTCCTTCATGACAATCATTTCCATGTCTGCTCTCTTCCTATACCTGATGAAAACAAATCCCATTACATTTGCAACACAACAGGGGTGCTTCCCTGTGAGACTGAGTGGTGGCTCCTGTCTTCCTGTCCCTGAACAATGCCCATGGAAAGGGTTAGGTGTGCACACCCTTGAGCAACCAGGAATCTGCCTGTGACAGCTGTGCAGAGGGTCTGGGCATGAGAACTGACAAACACAGGGCTTGGGAAATCTAGTCATGGGGAGTAAAACTGGTAGAACCAGGGCGAGAAGGAAGCCTCACTTCAAATGTACTGAATTTTTTGATGCAGCAGCTCCAATTCTGGAAACATATCATCAGGAAATAACAAGATATTCACAAATACCCTTAGAAATCTTTTTATATTGCATATCATGTGTAACAAAAAGAAGGGGAAAAAAGAAATCACCCTAAATAGGCAGTGTTCATAGATTCATTAAGTATGTTATGATACAGTCACATGGGATATTACTTGGCAGTCATTTGCCGTAGTCTTTCATGTCATGTGAAAATATATTGTTAATTTTAAAAAAATTAGTTAATAAAATGGCATTATAATATAATAATCCCTTTTCATAAACTAGACATAGACACGCTCTCAAAGATTAACAACTGGGTTTATCTCTGGGTCATGCCATTACACTTGTTTGGTATGTGTGTATATTTTTCTATGTTTTCCAAATCCTGTATGGTGAACATGTATTAATAATTTAACTTAATTATTCTACAGCCTGTAGACTGGGTTGCCATTAGAATGGGACAGAGAAACCCTGAGTTCTCAAGAGATTCCTGTAGAAAGAATATGGACAATGAGTTATCCCTTCCCCAAACACTGGAGAGGTTCTACACCCCAGGCTTTGTAAGTAGTGAGAGTTCAGTAAGCCCCAGGCAGCTAAGCCTTAGGACAGAGCATGGTAGAAGTTTATTTCTGAGCCCCCCAACTAGTGGGTAAGAGGTCCCATACTGACTTCCCTGGCTCTGAGATGAGGTTCCAGGTGCCAGAAGGCTCCCTGGCCACAGGGGTGTTATTAGACCTGGGCAGGGACCGGTAATGCTGTGGTGATGCTCCAGTTGGTGCAGAGAACTCATAATTAGCAACAGCAGGGTTACGAAGCAAGAAGCCTGAAAGAGAAAGAAGGGAGGAGAAATAACCTACCAGCAAAGGGCAAACATAATTACTTCATTAGATCATCAATCCCTTAATAATCAAAGGTGATCATACCTACATCAAATACACTCTAAAAAGAATGGATGCAAACACTATGATAACAATACCGTAATCATGTGTGAAAAGTGTAAATGTAAGAGCATACAGTAGTTAGTCCATCTATAAGGAAAGGAAATCAATATTGATCAATTCATTTCAAGTTAAGACCTCTGTTTACATTAGGAAACCATTACTTCTTCAATTTAATGGAGAATTTTTCAAGCCCTAAGGGATGCTCAAAGGAACAACAAAACCTGGGAAACTCGTGTGCATTTGAAATGAATGCTCAGAAAATACTTGTTGCATGTAATTGAAGCCATGTAGCATTTTTATAATTACAAAGAATTATTATTAAAATGCACATACCCCAATATTTAAGCCTGCTATATTCACGACAAAGATGTTTTCTGACAAATAACCTGTGACAATTTCATAATATAGGGTTCAGAAACCTCATTAGACCACACGCATGGTGCAGCTGAAGCACTCAACGGTTTCCAAGGGTTTATGAAAATGTAATTAGGCAAACCACAGGCATCTGTAAATGTGGTGCTTTTGCTCCAGATGGGTGGAATCTCAGGGTGTCCCAGAGCTTTCATGGGGACAATTTACTTTCAGTGTCTGGGACTCAAACACACATATAAGATGGTCTTTTTGCTCTTGCAGGAGAACATATTGCCAGATGCATGGATTAAATGATGTACAACTTCCAGGTTTGGTTGTATCCCTTTGACTGCCACCTAATGCCGATGGCACTGGGACACTTTGAGCTACAAAATGCGGTAGGGTCCTGGTCACTGATGTTGTGACCCTTGAAAGGTGTGTGCATCGAATAGGCTATAGATTTTAAGCAGAAAATACCACCTGGTTCTCATGTGGAGCTGATTTTCACTGCCCCACCTTGTGCATGCTGTCAAGGCTACCCCCCTGGTAGCAGGGACCACTCTGTGGGTAGTGAGCCCCTCAATGATACTAGATCTACAACCTGGTGAAGCAAATAGTAATGGGATGAGGCAGATGAGATGCCAACACATTGTCTGGGCAGTATTTCTGGAAGAAAGAGGTTCCAGTCAAAGGAACCATTGCAACGTGGAAAGAACCCAGGCATCAGGGCCTGAGAGATCTGAGCCGAGGCTCTAGATGTATTATCTATAGTCTACACCTTTGATCTGTGATGTGGTATCAGGATTCTGGGCCTCAGTTTTCTCTTCTGAAAAATTGGGGTAATAGTATTTTCCTTATGAGGTTTTAGTAAGAATTAAATGATATATAATAAGATTTTTTTTTAAGAAGTATTGATTACTGTGTACCTCCAAATTTACACACATGCAACTTTTTACCTTGTCCATTTTTTATATGATCTGTTACCACTGGGGACTCTAAGCCCTAAATTAGGCATGCCCAACCTGTGGCCCAGGATGGCTTTGAGTGAGGCCCAACACAAATTCTTAAAACATTATGAGATTTTCTTGTGACCTTTTTTTTTTTTTTAAATTCATCAATCATTGTTAATTTTAGTGTATTTTATGTGTGACCCAAGATAACTCTTCCAGTGTGGCCCAGGGAAGCCAAAAGGTTGGACACCACTCCACTAAATGAAAGTTGAACCAGAAGAGAAAATTGTTCGATTCTTGACTTTTAATGATAACAAAACAAAACAAAACAAACAACCCTCATTGACGGAGTAAGACAGGAACTTAAGAGAATTCTTGTTTTCTCGGATCTGCCTCTTGCAATGCTGACACTTGTCTCTCCCTGGACACTATACTGAAGGGTAGGGCAGGCTTTGGGGCTTATAGAAACCAAGGCTGCCCATTGTTCCACTAGGACTCTAACCTCAGATGGCAGAATCTCCCCTCCCAAAGCCCAGAGGTTGGGCAATAACTGTGAGGGTATTACTGGCTCCTTTAGTAATAGTAGCTTTCGTGAATAGCATGCATATAAACACAGGTGTACAGATATTTCTTTAAGACCCTGCTTTTGACTCTTATGAGTATATGGCCAGAAGTGGAATTGCTGAATCATATAGTAATTAATTATTTAACTTTTTGAGGCACCGTCATATCCTTTTCCACAGCTTTGCACCATTTTATAGTCTTTTCAACAACGCTCAAGGGTTCTAATTTCTCTGCATCATTGCCAACATTTATTTTCTGTTTGTCTTTTTAATTTATTTTTGAGAAAAGGTGAGAGAGAGAGCGGGTGGGGGGGTGGAGGGCCCAGAACAGTCTCCATAGTTGTACATCATTAGTTGTGACATAGTTTCATTCCACATAGGTGGATGTGGGGCTGCATGTGGACAGAACCGAATCGGGAGCCTCCCACATGGAAGGCAAGAACCTTCACTGCTGAGCCATCTTGGTGGTTACCAGTTATACCGCAGTTCAGCGTATGGGTTTGCATGGGCCTGGGCCAGGAATTGAATCATGGACCTCGCAATTGCAAGGCAAGCACTCCACACTCAACTGCTGAGCTATCTCAGCATCCCCTTTTATTTTATTATTATTATAATTTTTTTAATAGTAGCCACCTAATTGGTGTCCCATAGTTTTGAAAGATTTCTAGTTGATTTTACTGTTCAGTCAAGACAGATAGCCTGTGATCTAGGCTCGCCAAGCCTATCAGAGAGTTAGCTGAGTGGAGACTCTGCCTCCTCCTCCTGCTAAACTCCCTGGTGTGGGGAAGGAGACTAGACTGTTCACAGAATCCACTTCTAGTGGAGGGAGGTACAACATCAGCAAATGTCCCGATCCCTTGCCAGGTCAGGGCAGAGGTGAGAGAGAAACATAGTATCCTTGGTGGAATGAAAAAGATCCACTAAGAAAGATGTTTGTGATGATATATATATTTTTGAAGTATTAATTGATGTTTCCCTAACACACACTCCCTATTAAACATTGACCCTCATCTGCTTCAGTCATTCAGGCCCCAGGATATGAGGTTTCCAGGGCACCAGGAGTGAAACTAGAGAAAGGAAAAGTAAAATTCTTGGCTTTTAAGTTAAAAACAAACAAATATCATGGGGTGAAGACAAAGCTTTTAGGAAAATACTACAATACCTCCTTTCACCAGCAGGTAAAACTCTTCTGAAGAGAAGTGGGAGTAGGGGGTGAGTGTCAGGAAAGAAACAGGAAGATAAGGATGCTTTGGTGGAGCCACTGACCTAACATGGGAGGTGGCGGCAATGATGGAACCTAAGTTTGGGGGTCTTTGGGCAGAGGGACCTTGAGATCCCAGTGTGGACAGGGCTAGAGAAAGCAATCAAGGCCATGGTCCCCTTCGCATCTTTTCTGTACGAGTGTACATATGCGGCAGCTATGGAAGTCTAACTGTGTCAGTTCTGGAAATAGAGGACCCAGGATGGGCTCCTGAGTCTTCTATGTTCTAAGAAAGGTGAATTTGAAAGTTTTTCCTGTCCTAGAGTAAAGATGGGCTGAGAAAGGGCAGTGGGCCAAGGGCTGTGTGGAAAGTGGTGTGGCCAAAGAGTGTATCAGAGAATATTTCAGCACGGATGGATGCCTATGGCCACACGCCACCCCAGGAGGAAAGGCAAATCAGGAAGACGTTTCATGCCTGAAATGAGGGAGAAGAGCTATAATGGCCTAAGACTACATTTTCTGTCATTAGGGCATGAAATGGAGGTTGAGTTCTAGAAAAATAAAACATGCTATGTATAACATCTTGCATACTTGAGCAAATGGCAAGAAAATGCCAACCTTCCACATCTTTAGAGTGGATGGGGCTTTATAGACCCTCAATAAATTATGGCTGACATTGCTATGCAAACTAGATCAGTATGGCACCAGCTCTATCAGGTTAATTGCTAGAAATTTGCCTCTCAAAGTATTCTACAGAGCTGTGAGGGGTCCTGGGGACATGGCTCAGGTGCTGCCACTGCACCTTGCCTCTCTGTCCACTGGTGCTTTGGACATTGTGGTCAGTGCGTGTACCTTTGTGTCATAGGAGCCCAGCTTCAACTCAGCACTCTTTCTCTTTGCCTTCTCTCTATTAACCAAGGCCCTCCCCTTTTATTCCACAAAGTATAACACATACAAGAGAATATGAATTACATAATCACAAAGTCAAGTGTGTAAAAATGCAACTTTATTTTTCTGTAACTGAACTTTGTTCTTGAGCCCTCATTTCTGCCGATGGCACAGAACTTGTCATTGACAATTGACTATAAACTATGTTGCTAAGTATTTCTCACTCTATTTTGGGTAAATAGTTCAGGATATTTTCCTTTTCCTTCCATTACCTCTCCCCATGAGTAATCTAAAGATCAGTGGAAGAAAGCCTCTATTTCTCCTTTATCTGGCTCAGTTAAATATTGCATTCACTGAAGATATAACATCCATTTGTACATGTTTTTCATTGAATTCTACCATGCTCCATCTACTGTGGAGCACCGCATGTTCCTACTGTGTTTTCGTCTTCAGGTCTGCTGAAGTCACTGTGTCCTCTTAGCCCTCTCCATAACCACAGGTCCTCTTCAAGACCCCTGCCTGTCAGTCCTTCCCTGTCCTTAGGGGCTGGGAAAGCTTTTGGATGGGGATCCAATAACAGCGTTAGACAAACAACTGCTCCCCTAAAATCTCAATGGCTTATAATAATAAAGGGTTACTCTCACTAACATTGCACATCAGCTGTGGCTTTGCTCAGTGCCTTCTTATCCTTGGGATCCAGGCAGAAGGAGAAGCTTGTGTGGAAACAAATGTTTTGAGCAAATAATACAATCTATTATACTCACCATTCAGGCATTGGGAGAGACTTGGAGCAGAAAGGAGGAAGGTGTTCCATTCCTCTTTGCTGAAAACGCCCTGCTCCCTTTGCTGGAAGCCACACTGTCAGCAGGCTGGTAGGTGAGTACCGTATTTTCCGGCGTATAAGATGACCCCCTAATTTTACAGTTCAAACATAGGTTTAGGCCTATAGTCGCTGCTTCCTCGTGCTCTACCTCTGCAGTCCCCCACCTCAGGGTGTTGGCCATTCTCTCTTCCCCTTGAGCTTAGCCCAGAGGTGTCATAGAGTAGAGGTCTTCCTTGGGCACTTGGCACTCACCACCATGTGTGGTCTGGTCGTACTCCCTCTAGAATGTTCCTTCCCATTCACTGCTTGAACTTTTTCTTCTGCCTAGATGTCATCACGTACTGTGTCCCACATGCCCAGCCTTTTGGGCTCAAAGACCCTTTTCTACCTCAAAAAGCTTAGCTCTTGCAGTAGAAACCTCAGCTTTTAACATCACAGCTGTCTGTTTAAAAACCTTTATTTGAATATGCCGTTGACGCCTTTGGCCTTGGTGCATCTGCTCTGCCCTGAAGCAGTGGGTTCAGCTGATGTGATGGGTACAAAGGGTAACTAGGACAGAAGGTGATGTGGGTAAAAACAGTTCTTATTTTCTCAGAATGTTATCCTGCCGTACTTTTGATTAGACTTTACTGAAGTTCCAAAAACAGCAGAAGAGAATGAAATGGGGAATAACCTATACTCAACCCCAACTTCCTTGGCCCTCGCTGCCCAGCCACCCCCCGCCCCCATCCCCCAGCTCATGTCCACCTCCTGACGTGTTCCACGCCTCTGCTCACATCACCACAACATCAGACCTCTCCTGGCTCCAGGGAGATGCAGATGTTTTTAAATCTGTTGCTGGTAGTCCTGTGTTCACTTTTCCAATACACATTTTCTGCCCTGGATGGAACGGGCCCCTTTCAGGGTGAATGACAGCAAGACCATCAATTCCATTAGGTAGCAACCTCTCACCCCTCACCCTCATGGCACCTTTACTCCCCCAGGGTTTGTTCAGACTTTGTGGCTCTAACAACACAGGCACACTAATCTGATAGAAGGACATATGTGAACTGGGTTATTAGTCTTAAATGACAACATACTAATACGAGACATCCACCCACAGCCCAGTCGACTTTGGCTGCACATTGCCCAGTTCCTCTTTAGTCTTTCCCCATCTGTGTTTCAATACACCTCAGACTCTAGCTTCACTTAAGGTTGTTTTGTTATTATTTTAATATGCTTCAGAGCCTCCTCTGTACCAAATCCAACTACTGTGGCCCCAGTCATTTATCATCCTTCATCTGTTGGCTCATCTTTTTAAAAATTGCATTATAGATGTGTTGCTTTCTTGACCAATTTTAGTGTACTGTACGTGTGGTGACTTCTTAAGTGCCTTAGTTCTATGAACCCTGCACTTTTGTAAAGGCTCCTAATGAACTATTCTTCATAAAACCCTGGTAGAGAACTTTTTTTTTTCCTTCTCTAAGGAAAAGAAACAACTAAGAGATAATTAGTGAAAAATTAACCAAGCAAGTGACCTCTGGGGCTGAGCACAATTTTTCTGTCCTCATGGGCTCCCAACAGCAATTGAATAAGAATCATTCTAATTATCATTCTGGACAGGCCACAGCCCTAGGAGGAGGAACCAAAAGATGACATCTGCTGCTTGGATTACTGCTGATGCTCTGTGTGCCATTTAACCCCGGAAGCCATCAATAGATGTGATGGCTTTTGACTCCTGCCCAAGGGTTTTGTGATGAATAGCCAATTCCTTTTACAATGGGGTGACTGCCATTGTCATGCTTAATCACAAGCAGTGAGATAATACCAGCCAAGACTAACAATTTACCAGTTCCTCTTCCTTTACACCCATTTTATGGAGTCACCCAATTTACAGGCCTTCTGTTTTTATGCATAAGTAAGATGTGAACTCTGTAATTCTTCACAAATTCACATCAGAGGATTTTTATTTTACTCAAGTAGTACCATTGTTTTAGAAAATCTAATGAAGTCTTTGGAAAGGGACAAAAAAAAAAAGTCAGTTATTGTTAGCTTATTTTATTTCTTCTTAGAGTGACTTCTTTTTGGAACATTGAATGACTGGTTTTGAATACAGCTGCTTGACTGGACCATATAAAAGAAATTAATGTCAACTATGACGGCCAATCCCTGGGCCATTTCTGTTTGTAATATTCTACTAATGTACTGTATTTTCCGGCTTATAAGATGACCGTGCATATAAGACGACCCCCTAACTTTACAGTTAAAGCATAGGTTTAGGCCTATATTCTTATACAGTGAATATAGGCCTAAACCTATGTTTTAACTGTAAAATTAGGGGGTTATCTTATACGCCCGGTCATCTTATATGCCAGAAAATACAGTAATCATGTTTCAAGATTTTATTCATAAAGATTTTTAAGTGCTGGCATCCATGTGCTTCTCATAGATGAATGCATACTTTTTGATTTGATGACCTTCCATTTACACTGGCCTGGGTAGTCTTTAAAGTGCTGTCACTCAGCAGCCTCTCATCTGCTCATATAAGTTACCCATGAAACAGGAGAGGTTTCCTTCCTGTCACACAGCTGAGCCACACAGAGCTGACTCAAAGACAATCTAAGGCCTGATTAAGGGCCAGAATTCCAATTGGAACTCAGCTCTTCAAATTATAGTCCAATTACTTTATCACACATGCTGGAAAGAACATCAAATATGGTATCAAAAAACTTGGCTTAAAATCTGAGTTTACATATGTGGTCACTTATTTCACTCGGTGGTTGTGTCACTAAGTGGTGCCTGACTATAATAATGTTACAAATGTAGACTCCTGTTCTGCTTCTCCATCTAGACAGTCTGGTCACACAAGGGCATGAAAGCACTTCCTTGCATGTGGAAGATGATTTCATAAAGTTCTACTGTGGTGTCTTTACCTCAGTGGTTCTGAACTCTAGAGCCACTTCTGGCTGGCATGAACGGAAGTGAACATGGGTTACTGGCATCCAGGGATTAGAGGCTAGGGTGCTGCTAAACACCCTGCAATACACAGGACAACCCCACAACAAAAAGTTTTTCTAGCCCCAAATGTCAATAGCGCCAACGTTGAGAAGTCCTGCTCCAGAGTAGGCCTTCTTAACCCAAGGTCTATGGAGACACAGATGAGCTGTGAGACCCCAGGAAACTACCCTTAAATCATTCTGTGATCTACTCGGGACAAGTGCTAGTATTTCCAGGATGGCCTCATGAACATCAGTCGATAGATCCTCATAGACTTCTGTTATTTCAGGCAGCAGTGATCCTTAACACCCAGTGAAACTGATGCTTACACGAAATGTTAAGTCTTCAAAGCCTTTTTTGGAAGCAGAAATGACATATCACATGAATAAATAAAATAAAATATTATAATGACCTCAACTAAGTAGTGAGTGAGACAAAGAAAGGTACACTGGAAGACAGAAGAGAAGATGGGGTCGCCATGGTGGCACCAGGCAGAGTATGGGGAGTGCTGGGAGGAAAACATCATTCCCACTCTCAGTTTATTTGCACTTTGTGCAGGACACTCAGACTGAAAGTAGGAGGCATCTCTGACAGTGACCCAGCACTGCAGGGGAAGGAAACAAACTCGTTCTAGAGCAACAAAAGGCTACTTTTCAAAACGTTCTTCTGTGGGTGTCAGAAAACCCTGAGAAATTTACTTCTATTGCTTCAATTGAGATTATTTTACACCCACATTGTAGTTTATTCACCCCAGATCCAGATCTCACTCTCTTCCTACAAGAAGTTGGAAGCCTTGCTGGAATCTAAATATTCAGACATTCTGGCTAAGTGACCACCAGGCAGGTATTGTCATAGAGTGAAAAATTCAACACTTTGCTAGAGCAATGATTCATAACCAAATAAATTATAATTATTGATGTGTCTGAAGAAGTTATGAAACCTCTCCTCAGATAACTGCTCATGTGCCTCAAACACATTTAATATTGACTATTCAAGATGACAAGCGTGCGTATTCTCTCTGATACACAATTACATCTTGATTAGAACAGACACGTACTTTTTTTTTTTTTTGTCCCTGTATACTGTCATATCTTTTTTCATATGGTCTTGAATCAACTTTAGCCCTCCTCTAGCTTAACTTTTTAAATTACCCTCTCAGATATTTTTGTCAGTTGGGGGAAATAAGATAGAGGAGAATAGTTCAGGCTGACTTTCAGACAGAATACTTTATTTTAATGGCTACAGACTGTTAAATTGCAATACATTTTTCTTTTCTAATCTCTATGCATTGGACATGTCTAAAATATAAATAGTTATTGCCCCGTTCATATTGTTTCCAGTGGGACAGGAATCCTGTGGGTGGAAATAACTTGTTTTTCCTTCTTTATATCTTGACTATTACTCCAAAAAGCCCTGGAAGTAGATTATAATCCTTACCTTCCATTGTATTTTAGATTATTTTGCTCCAAGTCCAAGCTTCATTCCCAGAACATAAATGAAGCTTACTTCAAGCTACACAGTTATAAAACTTTTTAAAAAGACAATCTTAATATGAAGGTAAGAAAGAATAATAGAAAAAATAATAAAGCTAACCATACCCTCATATGGAAAATGCATAAAATCTAGAGGTACTAATGGGTTTTGGAATTTATGACCTATAGCTCACATGGTCCAATCCTCTCATAGTTGAAAGTAATCACATTGTTTTATCGCCACTCCCCTGCCTGTACTGTCTCAACCCAGTTCCTAATTCAAGTGTTTGCATTACAAAAGCTTTTGTCAGCCATCATTGGCTCAGGAGGGAGCACTCATGTAGCTGAAGCTATTCTCCTTTTCTCTGAGTGAGCACTTCAGGGCAAGATTTTAGCTCATTAGTTGTAACAGAATATGACTCTAACCACACATTTCCCTTGTAAGCATAAACTGAAGAAACTCGTTTCTTCGGAGGTTTCGATACAGCATCGATCTTTGGAGCCAAACTCATTCAAGGCCTTGGAAAGAAAAGCAACCTTTCTTCTGTTAGTGTGAGTCAGTAATCCAGAAGCTGAGGGCTCCCTATAGTATAGAAAATATGCACGCACCCTGAAGTGTATTGTTAGTTGCCTTTTACAGGCTAACTTCTTCAGATTGACCAATTCAAACTTTACTGGAGACTCAGACACAGACAGGTAAAGGAACAGACACAGAAGAACTGCAAGTATTTTCAAAGTGTCAGAGCATTTACAATAAAACATTCTAGAAGCTAGGAAACTAGTCTGGTCATGAACTATGTGGAACAGAACAACATTGGTTATGTTTTATTCTAAAATAAGTATGAAATATTGACTCTCTGAGATAATAAGAGTTAAGTATATGCATGATTAAGTGTACATACACTGTAAACAGGCCACTAGGGTTTAAATTCTGACTCTTTCACCTCTGAATGTGTGATCTAGGGAAAATTACTTCTCTATGCCTAGTTAACTCATCTGTAAACTGGGTGTGCACAGTATCTGCATTATTTCAGTTGTTAAAATTTAAATAAAATAATATATGTAAAGTATTAGAACTTATGGACAGTGCATGCAACAATCACTCATTTAACAAATACTAACTGAATGCCAACTATGGACCAGATGCTGTTCTTGGCACTTGAGAATGGCCATAGACCAAAAAGACAAAAATCACTCACACACATACAAACACACACACATACACCCCTCAAAACCTTATGGAGGTCATATTTTATAGTGAGTACTCATAAATGTTCATATTTATTTTATAGCAAACACTCAATAATTAATGTTGTGAAAATCTAATTGATTTTCATCATGAACAGAACATGCTTTCCAAGGAAGCCAAAATCCTATTCATCCAGACACATTGCTCAGACTATGTTTTCACTTCAGGAGAAATTCCTCATTTTCTAATGAAACCCTTCTCTTCCTTGACATTTTAAATATCGTTTAAGATACGGGGCATCGCCTGTGGCCAAGGAACTAAGATTGTATGTAACCCCTCCTAACTGTCCCTGTCAGCACATAGCCCGTTTCCACAGGGACAGGGAGGCCCTGCCAGCAAGCTGATCTGCCCTGCTCAGTTGTGGCAAGTACAAGTTTTTGGCTTCAGTGTGACACTTGAGCCCATCTGTCTTGATAGCCACAGCCCCTGTTGACCTTTAGAGTGCTTCTGCCCCTACTTAGCGTGGAGGCCATGAATAAAGGCATTGTTGCTGCTTCTGCTTGTCTGGCTTGGAGCGTGCGGGCTGGTGTGGGCTCAGCCCATTGTCTGTCTCCAACAAATCACGGAGGTAAGAGGTGTTAGTTAAAGAGACCTAATACCTGAGACATTGCCATCCCTTGTCCCCTGGGTAATGGACCAACAGAAGCTGCTGACCTCTCTTTCAATACGTTCCAATTCACTACTGCTAATCTTTTTCACATTTAAGATTGCATGCACAGCTCTATGCAAATTAGCAGAGGCTTCTAAGCTCAGGATTTGGAAGAAATTGAGCTGATCTAAAATGAATTGATGAACAAGTAAGGGCTTAACTAAAAACTTAGAATACACTACACAGGCCTCAAGGAATAATTCTGCCTACCATCAGGTAAAAAATGGCTAAAATATATGTACCCATAGATATAGATATAGATGACATAGATATAGATAGATAGATGATAGATAGATGATAGATAGATGATAGATAGATAGATAGATAGATAGATAGATAGATAGATAGATGATAAATACAGAGATATCTATACCTAGTATGAAAGGTAGTTTTTAAACTACCTATAAAGTATAGCAATATTACATTATAGTATACATTATATTAGGACATCATATCTATATCTACATATACATACTCACTATACAGATATTATTTATATACATACACATATATACACATCTGTATTAATTACTGAAATAATATACAACTTTGCTGCATGCGTACAATCTGTACTAATACGAACCTTTTAAAATAAAATCTACATGGTTAGCTTTTCAGGATGATGTATCTATGATAACTTCCGAATGAGATAATGAATAAATAAAATTATAGCGGTGTAAAGCTGAAATGTAAAGCAAATAATTATCAGTTTGGTTCAGGTTCAGAAATTATTTTCATGTTCCAAAATGGTTATGTTAGAAAATATTCAACCTCATTTGTAGTTTAAATATATTTTCTCATTGTCTTTAGTTTGCTGAATGGAGAATATTAAAAAAATAATGTCATTTAGATTTGGTTTAGACTGAGACTCTGAAAAACTCATGTGACTTTATTTGCTTCCATTAAAAAATGACAAAAATCAGGGATGTCAGGATAGTTTAGCAGTTTGAGCACTTGTCTCACAGTTGTGAGGTCCGGAATTTAATTCTTGCCCCGGCCTGTGTAACATCACGTGCTGAATAGCCATGGGGATGGCTTGGTGCCAAAGGTTCTCGCCTCCCATGTGGGAGACCCCTGGTTCAGTTGCTGCTCCGCATGGCCCCACATCCACCTGTATGGAATGGAACCATGTCACAACTAATGATGTACAACTGTGAAGATTGCTCTGGGCCCTCCACCCTTCTCTCTCTCTCTCTCCTTCTCTCAAACAATAAATTAAATGTTGTTTTTTTAAAGCCAAAAAATCTACACATTTTGTTATAATGGAAAAAGATTCAAGTTTTCTCTCATTAAATATTTTACAGTAATAAGTGGTGAAATGGACTTATTTGTTTTCATTTGAGGTATCAGAGAATAATCATAAAGAAGGGGAAATGATTTATCCACAGACTGAATTAGGAACTCCCAAATAGCTGAGCTGACTGCGAGATTGATGACTCCAAAGTTAGAAATGTAAGCATGAGAAGAAAATGTAGAATCAGCTCTGAAAAACCAGGAAACTACTTTTGAAGTTTTACTTGTCCTTCCTCTGAATATGTTTCTTATTAAAAGAAACTAGATGTTATAACTTTAGTTATAACTTTAACTCAAATTGAAATGGTACTATAATTGCCTATATGGGTAATCTGTTTGGAATAAGATATTCAGACAGGGCTCAAACTTTTGTTTTTTTATTTTTTTCTAATTGCTAGAATAAGTTAGAAAAGTATAATTTTTGTAGTAATTGGTTTTAAAAGCCTTGAAATAAAAGTGATCGAGCAGCTGAGTTAAAAAAAATTACAATCTTAAAGAAAAAGTAAACGCAATACTTCCTCCGGGAGAATAGTAATTTTCAGCTAAGTACAGAGACTTTGATGTTGTTTACTTTTTATTTAATTTTCTCTTAATTCTCAAAGTAAGATCATATGATAGAATCATTAAAATAAAAGTTAAAAAGAGCCAAGAAAGACAAGTGAACTGATGTTTGTGCCAAAAAACTGAGGTTAAAAGATCATTTCTGCAAGAGATATGGAGAGATATAAAAATTTCTTTTACATATTTTTGGCTCTGTTTTCATTTCAATTGCCTGACTCCACTTATAATAACCCCCAGTCACTTGCTGATGGTTGAACTTGGATTTGTAACCTTAGAAGAGTCTTTAGAGATCACACAGTTCTGCCTTCTCATTTCACTAGAGAAATGGAAGAGATTGAGGAATCAAAATCGCTTACCTGAAATCACACAGGTAGAAACCACCTGACTTAGCCAAGGGTTTTCCCTGACCCAGTGCACACACATTTTCGCCAACACTTCTAGCTTTCAAATTTGCACCAGAGAAGAGACAGGCTATATCTGGTCTCCCTGCTGCAGTTCTTTTCTCAAATGCTCAGAGCTAGCTGCTTAACTTCAGTCCTATCTGTCTCTACCTGGCGTTAGGAAAATGAAAAAGATAAAGTATACAAAACTGTTTCCTAACCTTTTGTGAATTAGTGCTAGGTACTAGAAAGTCTTTTGAAATAACCCACCAAGTTTTTTAGACTCTGTGACCATCTTTTAGTCCCCAAATTTCTGGCTTAAAAAAATGGTGGAGAAAACAGGTGAGTGGTCGCCTGTGACTGTGGGCAGAGGGAAAGATGAACTGCAGACAGGAGCAGTCTTTTGAAGGTAAAGGAAACGTTCTGTACCTCAGGTTGATGGTGATTTCTGAAGTGCGTGTAATGGCCGAAACTCATTGACTTGCACATTTTAAATGGATCCAGTTTTTATACATTAATAAAATCTCCATAAGTTTGAGTTTATGAAAAGTGTGTCAGGAATCCTATGATAAAAACTTCTAAATTATTATTCCTCTTGATATCTAATGACTAAGACAAGCTCTATTGTTGTCTTATATAGTTTTATAAGATTATCATACAATAATTTTACGAAAGCAAAACCACCAACTGATACATTATGGGAAATCACAGATTACTAAGTCTCAGCACATTTTAAAATGTAAGACAATGTAAGAAAGGTGAATTTAATTCAAGATGCTTCACTTTCCTACCCAGGAAAGGACTGGAAACTGATCTTCTTGGATGTGAGAAGGAAGAAGCCCTATCTTTTTACCTCTTTGCTGACCAGAGTGTCCACTTCAGTTTACAGACAAAAAAGAAAAAACCTTTAAAAGCTTACTACTTTCCTTTACTTATTTTCCATTTGACCTGATATCTAAAAATATACAACTAGGCAATAGGCTCTCTTTCTCCATCACAGTAGATAATTAATCTACAATTCTGCTCAACCATCTTAAGTCTACCAATTAACTTCTATCTTTAAGCACGCGATTTCACATTGCCTCTCTCTGAGTCTCCAGGGAGAATGTCTAAATGCAGTGCCCTATTTTCATGCAACCTAATGCTCTTAAACCTGATACTATCTCTTGGATCTTGAATTAGGCTTGGTGTAGAAGGCACAGAGTCAAAGCAGCTGAAAAGGCCTAAATACTTCTCCTGGAATGCCATGGGAGGTGTATGGTGCTATCTAGGCTCCTATGATACAAAATGAAAGAATTACAGGTTTAACGCATTAACTGGTTGAAATTTTGCACAGCAAATAGTAAGTAAGACCAATTAGGCCCTTTGCCAAAGCTATTGGGTCTTTTAATAACATCGCAGAATGCCCTCTGGGGAAGATATTGTCTATATGCAGAAATAGCCCTGGAATGGGCAAGGAAGAAGGTCTTATTAACCTGGGACATACTGACCAGAGTGCCCACTCCTTATGCCCTGGTTTCCTGAGCTCTTCTGTTGGCCAGAGAGGCCCTTCATTCTGTCCTTGTATACCTCTTTTCTTCACCTATTTACTTGTGTGACTCATGAGAATTCAGGACAATGAGTAATTTAATGACCAGAAACTAGGAAAATAAACCAGATATTTCTCTCTCTGAAGCACTCCTATTAAGGTTACTGATTCTTTACACAGTCGTTTTAGTTTTCCCTTTGACCTGGTATGTTTCCATAAAAGAATGCAATTTTTCTCTACAAATATATCTTTCATCTATGTATGTGAAGAAGGAAAATAAGTAGGAATGTGCCTGAGGGTGGAAGGGAGTTCAAAAAGGGTCAATCATAAAATACGTGGCAAAGGTGATAATACAACATTCTTTTTGTATGGTGGTATTTAAGAGATTCAAAATGGGGCTGTAAAAAAAAGCACATGGACTCTGAAGTCAGGCTCACGTGCCTGTGACTCACACTTTGCTACCTACTAGGGAGGTGACTGGGCACACATGTTACCTTTACTCAAACTGCTTCCTTGCAAAGTTATTAAAACAACATAGTAAATTTACATATGAAGCTCATTGTCAAAAAACAATGACGTAAAAGCATCATTAATAGGGGACTCACTGTGTTAACATGTTAATCTTTGACTTCTGGAGACACTGTCCACTTTTATATTCCATAGTCCTGCTAGCTTGAATAAGAGTTTGTTCTTTTATTAGGGGACTGAACATATCAGACTGTGAACATGAGAGATGCCCTTTGTGGGACTTGCAAAGCCTTGTTCAAGAGATGCGATGAAGCCTGGAGGAAACAACATGCTTTGGAGTCAAAAGACCTGGTTTGGGGAAAAAGTACCACTGCATCATGTGCTAGAACCATGGAAAAGAGGTTTTCTGTTTTGTTTTTAATAATAAGATTATATGTTTTTAACCCTCTTTGTATAATAACAGAATTTTGATGTCCAGGTTTGGGCTTTAAGAAACTACTAATGCCAAACTAAACAACAGCTGCTTACAATTCAGTGACATCTCAGTTGACAACAAATTAGAATCAGAAGCTAACATCTGAAAGTGGAAAGATGGATGAAAATATCATAGAAGAAACATCAGAGATTTAACCTGGAGAAAAAAAATGAAAGAAGTAGGCCAACACAGAACATTGGCAAACAAGTGGCTATGCCGGAAGCATTTGTACTGTAATGAAACATTGCATTTGAGTAAACGAGGATTCTGCAGAGGGAAAATGAAGATGTGGGGTTAGTGCAGGACAACAGTGAAGCCTGAAGGTCTGGGTCCAATGACACAACTGGTAAAACTAAGGGGACCAACTTTTTTCCAATGAAAAGGAGGACCTAAATAAATAAGAAGAATTGCAAATAAAAAAATTTATTCTTTGCAACAATAAACAGAAAGCATTATAATATAGTAAATAGATAACGCAGATGTATTATGATTAATATTATTTAAATATGAATATTTTTTGATTGAATGAGTATTTTTTGTTAATGTGTCATTTTCTAACAAAATATTAGAAATATCCGTACAAGAACTATTTTTCATATTGAATTTCACAGCAAGTGCTGCAGCTAGAGTATCAACATTCAGTCTTGATTTTTCAGTTGTCCAAAAATCATTAGCAATTGAAAATACCCTTTCAACTGCTGCGTTAGTGCCAGGGCAGCACAATGTAAA
>PVKE010006592.1:0-14011 GCA_004027555.1 Craseonycteris thonglongyai | reverse complement strand
ATGGTATATGTGCATTTTTGAAATGGTTGAATATTTCCACCAATCTTTTATCAACTTCAACATGTTCATTTTCCCACTTGACCAATTTTTCAGAATTTAAATAAATATTCAGTTTTCTAATTTCTTCAAATAGACAATTGTCATCTATTTTAATGTCTGGCAGTTCTGTGGATAAAAACTGAACACAAGTTGAAAAGGAGGACATCTAGGAGGACACTTTTCCAGGGAGGACAGAACTTCCAAAAGGAGGACTGTCCTCCCTAAAGGAGGAGAGTTGGTCACCTTAGGTAAAACTCAAGAATAGGAAACTTTTCTGAGCCACTAGAAAAAAACAACAAAAACCCAGCAAATTGACTGAAGGTTTAGAATGAAAAATTTTTGTTTAATAACTGAAAACCCAAAGCCAACAATATTTAAAGTTTGTGAATAGGTCACAGTGGACATGCAACACATGAACAACGGAGAGATGTGGTGGTCTCAGGAAATAGCCACTGAGACTCTTGAGCATGGTTCCAGTGGCCAGAACTCAGTCATGTGCCCACACCTAGTGCAGGGAAGTCTGGGAACTGTAGTTTCACCTTGGTCCAAAAGGAAAGAGAACTGATTTTGGTGAATTGCTACAGATGTCAAGGGTACACAGTCTCCTGTGAACAATTGCTCTGTGTAGTCAGGACAAGAGGAAAACTAAAGTAAATATGAAAAAAATAACATTTTATGGCTGTGAAAGGTACATGAGAATTAAATCACTCTCTGTATTTACCTTCATGTTTAAATGTTTTACAGTTTTAAACAGAATGAAAGTGGTCTGAATGGGAAACTTTCCTTCATGCTACAGATTACCCTCCCTGTGGTCTTTAAATAAACAGAGTTGGCAAACTAAGCCCCACAAACTAATTTTTTTACATTTTTAAAGGATTGTAAAAAACAAGGAGAAGAATATATAACTGTGTATGACCCATAAAACCTAAAATATTTACCACCTGGCCTTCTTTGGAAAAATAGAACTAGCAAACTCCTATGCTAAAACAAAACAAAACAAAAAATACAATTTACTACCTTAAAAACACATAAATTAAGTTCACTATATGCCACACACTGTGCTCACACATTAATTTTTAATAAGTAAAAAATTTCTTATAACAGCACTATCAAGTAAATAAATAGAAAATTGAATCACAGAGAGGTTTAGTAACTTGCACAAGGCCACAGAGCTATGAAATGAAATTTAATGGGATTCAAACCATGGCTGGGTGATTCCAGAGCCCATGTTCTTTACACCTAAGCTATTCTTTTTTCCTAATTTACATTTTAATCTTTCACAGTTAGAAATATTTTCTAAAGAAAAGTTTTGTGTGTGCGTGTGTTTTGTTTTTTTTCCTGAATTATAATGAACTGATAAAATTACAGTTTATATTTAAGGTCACATGTTCACATTCAAATTATATTTGACATTTACATATATAACACACAAATGTATGCATGTGTATAGTTATATTTTTCAGCAAGTGAGACTTATAGAAGGCAGTACCATTATTTTGCTTCAGGATAGTGAGGGAACATTCTCAAATCCTGGCTATTAAAGGGGTATCAGATTTGCTGGTGTGAGAACCCCTGCTGTGGGTGGTAAAAGAGAAGAACTGAGCTTGCCATTTTAGGAAACGCTGAGAATTAAAGGATGGGAAACAGGAGGAGAATGTAGCAACAAGGAAAGTAAGGGAGCAGAGATTTGCAAGCAGAAGATACTTTAGTGGGCCCCCTAGGAGCTTGCTGAGATGGAGCCTCTCAAACAGATGATTTATTGAGAAAATGCTCTGAAGAAAAACCTATAAGGAAGTGAGGGGCAAAGGACGGAACAGAGAAAGAAGCTAAGTGAAGAGGTAGGTTTAGTTGGCCTCTGGCCTCAGCCGGATCCCGCGGGACACTAGAGCATAACCAGTCCAATAGCACTGAGGCACCCTCATCAGCCAGGTGTCACCTGTGGGCTTCCACCAGCTGAGGTCATTCTCTGGCGAGGGGTCTGCTGTAAGCGATTAGCAGCCAGTTCTTAAAGCATTTAGAGAATGGGTGTGCAACCTGGTGAACAGGACGTGAGAGAGACACGAACAGCATTACTGTGGCTTCTGCTGTAGCCCCACCAGCTGGTAACAGAGTGACTGCAAAGTAGTCATTGCAGTGATCCAGTGCAGGCCACGCTCCAGTGCAGCTCAAACTGCTCCTCCAGAGGTGTTGGGAGCAAAGCCTGGTCACACTGGTTGAAGGATGGAGGTGGGGATGGTGAATTTAGACCACCCTTAAAACACTTTAGTTGAAAGGAGCATCTGGAAGATAAGAGTATCAGCTTGAGGCAGACATGAAGATAAATATACTAAGTTCTGAATATCTCCTATGCCACAGCTTCTTCTGGCAGGTTCTTTACCTGCAGGATACCACGTGTTGTCTCAGCGCTGGTTACCTGTGACTGGATCTGAAATGGTTTGTTGTCATCTATATAAATTGTCCATTGCTTGGTAAATGAGTCTTGCTGATGGCAAGTGGTGAATGGCCAAACCAATCTCGCCTTTTTTTTTTTTTTAGGGAGCTTGAATGTAAGGCAGCTGAGTCAGGAGCTGACACCAGGACGGCCCCTGGGCCATCAGCACTGGGTTGAATCGTTAGAGCTCCTGCCGTTCACCCATGAGCCTCAATCTTCCAGGGGTCCTGGCCAGAGTGTTGCTGGGACCATTTCCTCTCTGTCTGTGGCATCTTAAACTGATCCTCATTAACTAAGATATCCAAAGTGTGTCCTTTTTTCTGACCTAACCCAAGGCAGGTAATACGGCTGGGGTTGGGGGTGGGGGTGGGGACAAAGAAGGGCTTTGCCTTGTATTGTGTCTGATCTAAGGTATCATCAGCTATGAAACACAACACTGTTTTATGTTCCAAGAAAAAAGAAAAAGACTTTCAGGAGAACTGTCAAGGCACTTCATTGTAAGAAACGTCCTGATTTCAGGGATGGTAAATGTGAAAAATGGAAGTCTTCGAATTGATGAACTGCAGCATATTCAGAGAGTGAGAGTTAGAGATGTTTATAGATTTTGAGTACAGGGAATGAATGGCAGACAGAAGATGAAGATTCATCATGAGGAAGTGTGGGATAATAATGGAGCAAGGTTCTCACAGAGGCAGGAGGGACCAGACTGACTCAAGGACACAGAAGAAAGCTTCATCCTCATGAAATGCCTGGTGGGCCATACGCATGCGGATAAAAATGCGTAGGCCGGTGAGAGAAGAGATGTGTGGAAAGCTCAGGCCTCACTGTTCTGTTATTAGGTGGGAATTTTATATTCCATGTTAGAATTATTTCAGGTCAATTTTCATGAGTTCTTTTATAAGCTCAGGCTTGTATTTCTGGAGGTTAACTGTATTTTACCAAGGACTTGAAGAGATGGCTGAGTCTAAGGAAGTAGAATTTAGTGTTTAATGAAGGACAAACAAGCTCCAGTACACAAGTGCTGCTTCTATAATCACATGATACTTCAGCAGAATTGCAGACAATACATTTGTGATATTATCAAATGATACGATCTCAAATTACGGTGTGTAGTGAAAATATCACAAACTTGAAAGTACAATGCTCGACAAACCAGCATACGTGTGAGGTGATTATTACACCTACAAAGGCCTAAAAGTTCAGGTGAACTTGATTTATAGGTGAGAAAATGAGGCCAGCAGGTGACACATGTTGCCTGGAGTCACACAGAGTGTGTGGAACTAGGACCTCAGAGCTTCTCCTCCCAGACAAAGGGGGTTTCCTCCATAGCATTCCACCTCTCCCTTGGCAGTTTCATAAATTCTCTCTCCCAAAATGAAATATTTTCATTCATTTGGGAACAAAATTACATATGTGCTTGGGTTGCTTTCCAGAAAGACAGCCGTTTTCCTAACATTCAACTTGAGGGGAAGAGATGCTTGAGGTTGGGACGTCGGCATGCGTGGCCTCAGGGCCCTGCTGCTACCAGAGTTTGGTTTATCCTCAGTGGACTTGAGCTCAAGAGCAAAGGCTGTGTGTAGCTCTTCACTGTGTTCTGCGCAGGCTCTTAACTCTTGGCCCCACCTGTGCTAGACCTCACCTTAGTGCTGCTTTACACATGGCTGAGCAGCCAGATGTGCTACCACCTCAGAGAAGACCAGCCTTCCCAGGCCAACTTTGAGGACCTCACAGTCAAACGGGGACAGAACTTCCAGCTATATTCTCTACCAGCCGTACACTCTGCTCAGGTTACTTTGTGTGCTGCTACACAGACCTCACTTTGTTCATGCTAATCTCTCAGGCTGGAAGCATTTCCACCTGCCAACATCTTCAAAGACATCTCCAGCCACGAAACTGCCCAGTACTTAGCCAGTGCCTGCAGTTTGCAGGTGTGGGGGCAGGCGTGGGCCTCCAACATTGTTCCAGAAAACCTGGCCTCTGTAGTCATAGGTTTCACAGTCCAGTGGGAGAGAAACTGACCGGACACACAAACACACAAAGGTACGTACATCATCACAAATAGCAGAAACTAGTATCGTGAGATCAAATAAGAAGGGAACAGATTCTAGATTGCTTGGTGGTCTGAAAAGGCTCCTCTGAGGAAGTGATATTCAGAATAAAGCCTGGAAACCATTTTTTAAAAAGATTTATTTTTGTTGTTTTTTGACTCAGAGAGAGAGAGACAGAGAGAAGGGGGAGAGCCCATAGTTGTATGTCATTAGTTTTTAATATAGTTGCATTCCAGACAGGTGGGCACGGGGCTGTGCAGGGTAGGAAGTGGACTGAGAGCCTTCTGCATGGGCCCCAGCAAGAACTGAGCTGGGGGCACACTCCAGTTCAGCATATGGGTCTGCACAGGCTGGGGCTGGGATTCGATCCTCGGACTTCGGGGCTGTGAAGCGAGCACTCATCCAGCTGAGCCACCCCGGCTTCCCCCTGGAAACCCTTTAAGCTCCAACAATATTGTCATGCTCATCATTCCCAGAAAATTCTGTGATATTTCCTGCTGAGTCCTTCTGTTCACAGTGTCTTGCTTTTGTTTGTTTGTTTTTTTGTCTAGAACCTCCGTATTCATCCACATTGTCCCTTTCCAGTGTTTTCTTCCTCACCTGACCTGACCTGTTCTGAGTACATGCCAGTGTTCATCTTAGGTAGCACCTCCTCAGAAAGACGCTGTGAGCCTTGCCCTCTTATCAGTTGGGGTTACTACCTCCTTCTGTGATCCCAGGGCACCTGATGCAAACTGCTATCACAGCACCTGCTATGTTGTGTGACATCTCCTATTGAGCGACCATCTCTCCAAATACCTTCTTCAAGGAAAAAGACTAAATCGCCCTTGTAGGCCCAGACTCTGGAACAGTATGTGGTACACAGTAGGCACTTTGCAACTGTTCTTGAAGATCTCTCATTTATTACCCAGAGCATCTGAAGCATGCTAGAAAGTCACTGTTCTTGTTTGTTGAAAAAATACAACTATAGAAGAACATGCATTCTGGGGGGATGTTAGCTTTGACATCATGTTTCTTTTAACCAGTGTTTGCTTGTCTATGATAAAGATTTCAAGACCCAGGAAATATTTCTGAATGTGGAAAATCAGAATCAGACTGTGAGCCAAGAGGCAAAGCTTGAGGGAAGAAGGTCACCGTTGTGTAGTCACACATTCTAATCAGTGTCCAGCTCCTGTCGTTTCCAGCTGGAGGCCTCAGGCAAGTGATTCCACTCCTCAGTGCCTCACACTTGGCATCTGCGACATGGGAAACATATTATCACCTACCTTCTCAAGTGGTGTGAGAATTAGAGGAGACAACAGATGTAGTCGTTGTTTATCATGGTGATATTTATTAGGCATGGAAGTAATATTACAAAGGCTGTGAAAATAAGTTTTCTTAAAAGCCCTTGGACCTCAGAGTCTTTTTGTTTTACTCTATCTAAGATGCAAAGGCTAAAAAGTATTTGGTTTTAATCATCTGACTTGAGTTTTGAGAGCCACAAGGGCAATAGCCAGGGACATCAATGGGTCTAGGTTCTATGTTTTACGGGAAATCTCCAGAGGTAAAAGGGTTCTGCCATTCGTTGACATGTTATTCCTTTTTAAATGTTAACAAGTTCAAGAACTATATTAATAGCCAGGATTTTTCACAATGCAGAGACAGCTAGAAAGAACATTAGAGAGGATCTAAGGAGGAGAGATCAAGGAACGTGGGTTCCTTGGAGCCCTGGTTCTGTGGCTACAGATCAGGGATTGTGGGGTCTCTAGGACTTCAGTGTCGTGGCCATGGGCCCATAAGTTCTTAGTTCTTTCATACTTCTGTGTGCTGCAGGCATTCAGAGCGCCTAGTAGACTCTGTTGGGTATGGCCACTTCCTTGTTTTAAATGTCTATGACTTCCTAGACATTCCAATTCATTTATTCAGAGGTCTGGCTTGAATATGCCGTGCAAAGTGTTGATCGCTGACTTAACTTATTACCCTCGTCTGAGTCCTTCAGACTGCTGGAGCCTCATTGCATCTCATTGTAGCATAGTGGTCTCTGCTAGCTCAACATTCTGGAGATGTGAAGGGCCTCTGGAACCCCATTTTGTGCACGTACCATGCTTGAATCAGAGTCACAGCTGAAAATGACTAGGGCATGGACGGAGGTACGTAAATTCTGATGGCTCAATGTGGGGGTGGGTCCTATTAAACCACATCGTGCCCAGTGTCCAGTAGGTCACAGGGAGACATGACCATTATTCAATCCACTCAGTAAGAATTCGGCTATATTTATTTTTCTAAAACTAATGCAGTAAGGTTGAGAGTTTTAGTAAATGTTAAGTATGTGTAACTAATGGCGAATATTTTATTCAGAGACTCTCAACAGATAATTTGTAATTAATAAGTTGATTCTAAAAGTTAATCAAATAAAAGTGTTAGCCACATTTTCCTAGACTATATCTTCAAAGCTCTCTTTCTCTCTCTCATGTGCACATTCTAACATTTCATATATTAAGCCATAAAGAGGATAATTTCTTCACAAGTTTGCCACTTCAAAAGTTACTTGAAACGACAGTTCATTTCTACATTTTCTCTTCATCATTACCAAATTCCCCATTCTCTACTCTTATCAAACATCAAATATAAATAGGTTTGAAAATGCAGTTTTATGTCAGAGGTAGCTTTTGCTCACTACTTGTACATACCCATAATCCATGTTGGCTCTTGATACAGAGACGTCTTTGGCCGTGACACACAGTGCTCTTGTCCACATTGAAAGCAGCCTGTATGGTGATCAAAGGATAAAAAGCACTGATTGAACTCAAGGGTTTAGATGATTAACATAACAGGATCCAGTTTGAGCCAACTATTTTTGCTCACCAGTGACCATGACTACCAACTTATAACCCTGAAATTATTTTACGACCACATTAGATGCAGAAAGAAAATTTACTAATTGGTCTTTTAACTTTAATTTTGCAAGCTGAAGAAAGTTTATTAAAGTCCTTTTTAAGAAGTAGCCCCATAAATTTTTAGCAAATTTTGTATCCCCACCTATTGCAAGATACTTATAAAGGAAAACAAAATTGCAGCAATACCTGGGCCAACTTGGGAACCCTTGGGGAAAACCTCAAAATGCTGGCTTTGGGGGGCTGGAAGATCTGACAAAGGCAGTCAGTCTCACGGCAGCAGAATGCAAAGCTCCCCTCAATTCCCTCTCAGCTTCCACCCTCTCACCCTGGTCCCTAAAGCAGCCAAAGTCACCGGCTGTTGATCAGCTGAGAACTTGCAGCCTTCTAATTGTCTTGAAGGTTTCCATAAAGCTCCTTAGACTTGGTGGCTGATTTCTGAAAGTGTACTTTTAAAATAAGCAGAAAAGTAATTTTCTTTGGAGCTTTTAAATAACTTTGAAATCAAAACTATTTGATTTCAAATATAAATTCTTGGCTTTGAACTCAATATCTATGACAAAAATGACAACTACAAAACTAGCCATCCTTATCCAATTGTTCTGGAAATTTTTTGAAGCATTGTCAAGCATTTTTACCATATATAATATCTTTTCACTATAATTTAACTTCTTTCAGTATTGAAGCCAAAATTAAAGCTATAATAGCAAGTAAAAAAAAAAAGAATTGGCTTCATGATTAAAAAGTAGTATTTTTTATTTTATCAAATTTATTGTGGTAACATTAGTTATACAAGTAGTATTTTCAATTCATCAAATAGTTTCCTACCTAACTTATGGGGTCTTCACGAGGATCCAGTAAGATAAAGGAGACAAATGCTATTAAATTGTGAAACAGTATACAAATGTAAGGGACTCATTGCACTATTATAGTCATTATTATTGTTTTTATTATTATTGTAGGTAAGATTTTGAGATGAGCCTGCAATCAGCCAGAGAATCTTTAGGAAGAAATAAAAGACAATCAGCTAATATTAAAAATGAAAACATCAATAATTTTCTTAGTGCCTGATTGTCAGATGGCACCGTGCTTCTATTGGTTCAAAACCATTATAGTGCTTTACTTAAATCTTATGAGGCAGGGAGGCTCATGGCAAATACTGTTTAGCAGTTCATTCAACATTCCTGGGTCGATGCCTGTGGGCTACGTTTACATCTATGTGAACAAAACAGACAAAAATCTGTACCATTGTAAAACTTACAGTAGTGGGGACAAACTAGAACCAACACAGACTAAAACTAAGAGAATTAAATAGTCAGTTGGAACATGAAAAGTAGGTATAAAAAAAAAGAAAATACAAAACGGGTTAAGATTAGGAGAAGGGGTGGGTGGGGGTACATTGCCATTTTAAGTGCGATGACTAGGATAGGCCTAATTGAGCTGGTGATACTTGAACAAACACTAGAAAGAAGATGAGGGGGAAGCCACACAGATTCCAGGCACAGGCACAGCCTGTGCAAAGGGCCTGAGGTGAGCAGCTCTGCAGTCTGCTTGAGGAGCAACAATAAGACCACTTGGACTGAAACAAAATAGGTGAACTGGTGAGTACAAGGAAATACAATGTTATAGAGGCTGAGAGGGATGAGTTGGGATGGCTACCAGATTGGGAGGGCCTCATAGGCCATCATAAGGGATACTTCAAAGTATGGAGAGCAGGAATAGTGTGATCTGAATATTTCTTTAAAAGGAGCTTCTTGGTTGTAGTGCTGAAAATAAATGCGGTCCAGTGTGTGCAATTTTAGAAACACAGTGACCAACTGGAAGGAAGGGAACTGCCATAATCCAGGTGAGAAACAATGGTATCTGGACCAGTATAGTAGAGGAGGAGGGGTTAGTGAGATGTGGTAAGATTCTGGTTCGAATTGTAAGTTAGGAAAAGAAATCTGACTTCCTTTCAGATTGCATGTTGCATATTGGACAGGAGGAGTCACGGACCACTGCAAGATGACACGACAATGTGTTTTCCTTATGTGCCACTTCTTAGGAAGTATGACACAGTTATTTAATTCTTCGGGTTATTTTCTTACAGAGCCCTTTAGAAAATTGTATCAATTTACAATCCTGTCAACTGTTTTAATTTGTATTTCTTTAATCAGTATTGAGTTTGAACTTTTTTCATGTATTTATTGGACATTGTTGCTTTTCTTTATTGTATAATCAAATTTTCTCCCACAGATACAAAATGTCAACTTGATAATATACTAAATTGCTACATATCCTGGGTTAACTATTACCTCTCATTTTCAGACATTATATGGTTATTTCACGTGTTTGTTCTCTCAAATAAATTAGGTAATTGCTTTGTTCAGTAGCATCATCCTGTTGGGAAGTACACAATATCCATATTAAATTTAGTTTTTTTAAAGATTTGTTTTTATTTTATTTATTTATTTATTTATTTGACAGAGAGGGAAACAGACAGAGAGAGAGAAGGGGGAGGGCCCAGAGCAGTCTCCATAGTTGAAAGCATTAGTTTTTCCATATAGTTTCACTCCACCGGTGGGCACAGGGCTGCGCAGGGCAGGAACTGGGCTGGGAGCCTCCCACATAGGCCTCGGGAAGAACTGAACTGGGGGCACACCCCAGCTCAGCATATGAGTCCTCACAGGCTGGGCCAGGAATTTGATCCTTGGGCTCCAGGGCTGCAAAGCAAGTGCTTAACCTTCTGAGCCATCCCAACTTCCCCCCTAGATTTTAAATTAGGGAGAATTGATAGCTTTCCTTTCAATATCTTACTTTTCAATATTTATTTTGTAAGAAGTCACCTTTAAGCTCTCTTATTGTTCTTAATTTTTGTTCATTTGTTAATTAGGTGTTCAATATTTAAAAGTGTCATCAGAAAATAACATTAATTTTGCTCCTTTCTGTTCATTTTTAATACCTTTTATTTCATTGTTGCTGCTTTGCTACATTTGTCAACATGTCCAAATTAATGTTAAAAACAATTGTGTTAAGTGAAACCTAAACTGTTTCTAACTGTAATTCAAAGGATTGTGGGTTTTTTTATTATTCTGTCTTTTTCTCTTCATTTTCTTTCTTTTTCTTTCTCTGTTTCTTTCTTTCTTTTTTATTTATTTATTTTTTTCACCATTCTGCTTGCTGTTTCTCATTTATACGGGTACACATATGTAACAATAATTTTTCAGAATAGATGAAGAATTTAGAAGATGGCTTTTTGTCACCTAAATCATTTTTCTTTTTGGATTTAACATGGTTAATTGTTCTAATAGTTTTTATTATATTGAACATCTTTGCTTTTCAGGACTTTAGGAATGAATCCACTTGGTTAATTAGTAGTTTTAAAGTATGATTAATATCTTTTGATTAATGCTATAAATAATAGTCACTCACCAAATCAGTGTAATACCACATAATTTCAGTCTTGTTTCCAGGGGCTCCTATTTGTTAAATTAAGTATGAAAACTAATCACAGATAAAATGTAAAGAAGGAAGTTTATAATATCATGGATTAGGTTTGTATAATTTTACATTTTGGATAATTCTGAAGACATAAGACATGATTGTCAGCAAAAGCTTAATAGCTCAGTTTTACAACATAAACTAAGAAGATGAAATCTACTTTGGGCTTTAGATGTAATAACAAATAATCACAAAATTTCTGGTGAAGTGATGAAAGCAAAGGCATGTTCCACTCTAATTCCACATGGGAAAAGGCCAGCAACCAGGAAACGCTTGACATGCTTTCCGTTTCCAAATTTATATTTAATTGGAAAATTCAACATATACAACAGCGAGGTGTTTGTATTATATTGCTTTATTTTTCAACCTCCAAGAAAAGAAAAAACAAATTCTCAGAGACGTGTTCTGTAGGGGGTCAACCCCCCCAAAAACTTACTTTCTCTAATTGTGTTACTAATTATATCAACTTTCTGACTGCAGTTTTGATTTTTTAAAAAGTGATGTCAGTGGTTGAGGAGTAAATGGGCAGGGCACAGAGAATTTTTAGGACAGTGTAAATACTCTGTGCTACAATTATGATGGATACATATCAATACGTATTTGTCCAAACCCATAGAATGAACACCACCAAGAGGGAACTAATGTAAACTAGGGACTCTGGGTGATGATGAAGCGTCACTGTACGTTCAATTGTAACAAATGTACGACTCTGGTGGGGATGTTGTAATGGGGGAAGGTGTGCATGTGAGGGCAGAGGGTTTATGGGAAATCTGCCCAATTTTGCTCTGAACCTAAAACTTTTCTAAAAAAATAATAAGTAATAAAACAAACAAAAGAAGAGCGCATCTCCCTCCAGCCTGTTGTGTTCTGGCTTCTTCAGTCTCACTCTCAGCTTCTTTTGGCCTCAGTCTCTCACCTAGCTGCTCCAAGCGGCATACTCAGGTTTCCATCCTGTCCTTGTAAGATTCTCTAACCTTTAAATCCATCTCCCTTTTCCAAGAAGCTCTTCTTCTGTGCAAACTTGTGTACCTCCTTGAGGACTTTCCGGTGTTCACAGAAGAAGCTGGGGACAGTACTTACTGTAGAAACACACAGGTGATTTGGAGAGGGATAGGAAGAAGGAGATCTTAGGTTCTATTAAGAACAGCATTCCAATATTTATAAGGCCTGAAAATGAATTCAATTTTTCAACCCCAAGTCCTAAAAACTGAACAAGACAAAGTAGAAATATTGCATTCACCCTCTCAAGGCCGCCTGCCTCATGCATATATGCAGGTCCACAGTGTATAGCAGATCTTCCTGGAAAGTGGGTTACCTGCTCTATTATCAAAGTGTAATGGCAAATTTATTTTAGCAGATATTATGAAATTATTTTCCCTCGGAATATATATTTTTTATCTTGCAATTATAAATAATCTCTGCGAAGGATCCTGTCTGAGGATTTCTCAGCATTTTCTCATGTGCAGTGAATCACTTCATCTTGATATTGCCTGACATTCTCTAATAAGAACTTCCCTTAGGCCTCAAGATGACTCTCCTGGTGAGAAGTCATGGCGTGTACATTCATCTTCTGTCTTGCCAGCGGCCCAGAGACACCAGGCTTTCTGTAAAGGGTGCAAGTCTTGTACTTTCTGTCTCTACCAAATATGATAGAATAAAAAGGGCTTGGAAATGCCATGAACGCAAATCTAGGAGTTGGATCTCTGAGCACTTTACACAGTGAAAGAGACAAACCTCTCTAGGCCTGTGGCCTCTTTTGGGGAGTGTGTCCACCGTGAGCACATGGATATGTAAAACTCCTCTTTGCAATATAAAAAAGGGAGCTTTGTATGGTGTTTGAGTGATGTCATGATTTCCTAGGCACTGTTTCTAGGGAGAGATGCTTCATCCTTCTTTATTCTGCCCTGCTGTTTCTTTCTCCCCTTCCTTCCCGTGTTTCCATTACCCTCACTCTCCCTTCTTTTTCTTTCTTTTTCTCTTTATCAGAAACTTTCTGAGTGACTTCCATGTGCCAGGCACTGTGCTAGGCTCTTTGGATGCAAGGCTGAGCAAAACCATCGTGGCTCTGCTCTCATTGAGTTTACACTCTAGAGAGGAAACGGAAATTAACCAAATGACTACACAAATAAATATGTAACTACCACCACGCTAACTACTGAGGGAAAAAATAAACAAACATCAAAATAAAAACTGTTGTGCAGTGAAAAACCATGTTGAGAGGATAAAAAGACAAGCTACAGTCCAGGGGAAAACATTCAGAAATCACTATCTGGCAGAAAGAGTCATAGATAGAATACAAGAAAGCTCAAAACTTTGCAAGAAAAAAACAAGCAGTCCAGTAAGAAAATGAACAAAAGATACAAACAGATACTTCACCAAAGAGAGTATCCAGATGATAAATAAGTGCATGAAAATATGTTCAACATCATTAGCCATTAGAAAAATCCAAATAAAATCCATGATGAGATACCTACTAGAATAGCTAAAATAAAAATAGTGACAGTACCAAATGCTGGTAAAGATGCAGAGAAACCGATCTCTCTTGCATTGGCAGTAGGAATATAAAATGGCATAGCCACTCGGAAAACTGTTCGGCAATTTCTCTAAAAACTAAATACAGTTAATATATGACTTCTGAGAACTTATCCCAGAGAAATGAAAATGTATGTATACACACACACAAATGTGTACATGAATGTTCATAGTATCTTTATTTGTAATAAGTACCATATATTTGGAAATAACCCAAATGTTCTCCAGTTGATGAATGGTTAAACTACGGTACAGCCACACCATGGAATACTACTCAGCAATAAAAAGGCACAATTTGTAAATACAACTTGGATGGAGCTTGAGGGAATTATCCTGAATTAAAAAAAAAAAAAAAGCCAGTCTCAAAAGGTTATATGCTCTGATTCCATGTATGTAACTTTCTTGAAACTATCACATTACAGAGATGTAAATAGAGAACTGATTTAGTGGTTACCAAGTGATAGGGACAGGGTTGGGAGTGGTGACTATCAAAGTATAGTATGAGACATCTTTGTGGTGAAGAAATTGTACCTTGATTTTTGTGGTGATTACACAAATCTACACATGTGATAAAATCAAATAGAACTTTGCACACACACACACACACC
>PVKE010006591.1:0-53777 GCA_004027555.1 Craseonycteris thonglongyai | reverse complement strand
CTCCTACGGCTTTACCCACTGAGTCACTGGGAACATTTACGAGGGAAGTGACAAATAACTTCTCATTCCTGCTATTGTTATTATGTTGTTTTAAGAAGAATGTAAGACCAGGTCACCAGAATTTTCACGGCCTTCTAACACATCCTGGCAGGAAACCATCTGTCCCCTTGTCTATAACATTCAGGCCTTAAGGGCTGTCTTGGCATTTCATGCCCTCTGTGCCTAGGCCCCACTCACATCTTCTCCCTCACTTTGCCCCCATCACATCTTTGGTTGTCTGACAGCTGCTTGCTATTCCCTACACCATCCCCCTGTCCTTATGCCCTTATTAAGGTTGTCCCTGCTCTTAGGAATGTCATTCTTGCAATTCCAAAGCTTATCTATACTTCAAGGTATCTTGAAATCTTCAGTGAAGATATATATATATATATATTTGCTAAGCTAGAATATCTGCACTGATGTTAGGACATGTGTCTCTTTTTCTGTTATCTCTCAGCTATCTCTGTAGATTGTTCTAGGCGGCAAGCCCTTTAAACAAGTGAGATGGTCTGACTAAAAGCGCATTTCCCATAGTTTTTGGCTACAGGCTTGTTACAGCTTTGACCTGATAATGTTTGTTGAAGGTGATGACTGCTAGTAGCTTCTCTGTATTACTATCTTCAAAGGGAGTCCCCTTACAGAGCTACTGTATTTTCCGGCCTATAAGACGACTTTTGAAACGAAAAAAAGTCAACCGAAAATCGGGGGTCGTCTTATACGCCGAGTATACCCCGAAAAACGTCTGGATATGCCGCTAAACGAATTTTCCAACTCGATCCCGCACCAATCACTGCAAGGCTGCTCGGACCGCCTCTCTAACTCAGCCAATCCAAGCAGGCTTTTTATGCATGCAATATACATGTTCTATCAATGTATGGTATATTACGGTATGTTCGAAAAATGTCATTCATTAAAAATTTAATTAAAAAAAGAACTGGCGTTGCCTCGGAAGTGGGGGGTAGTCTTATACAGTGAATATAGGCCTAAACCTATGTTTTAACTGTAAAATTAGGGGGTCGTCTTATACGCCCGGTCGTCTTATATGCCGGAAAATACGGTAATGAAGCCCTGGAATATTTCACAGATGGATTTAGGACTATTTTACAACTGAACTCCCCCATCTTGCCCCAGTTACAATAGAACTGCATGTCATCCAGTGGACAAGCTGATATAGCACGGGAATAATTCACAGCAATGTCAGGGCAATCACCAGGGTGGGACCCCAAGCTCCATAACAACCCTTGGAGAGAAACAGTCAAAGCACCATTCCAAGCGGAGACATGAGAGCAAATAATCAATAAGATGGAGAGCTTTCTTCTGGCAGTGCTCAGTGTGTCACAGCAGGAGAGGGAAGAAATGATTCATAAGAATGTAGGTCAATGGTACTAGATTCAAGTCCCTATCACCCTTCCTAAGGGTCAGAAAAATCCAATAATGTAAAACAGCTTTACAATGAGAGATCAAAACATGACTTTGTAAGTTCAAGTCCAATCCTGTAACAGACATGGGCTATTTCTTCCTCATTGGCTCTATTTCCAATTAGAAATGGATGGTCCTTTAACAACTAGCCCCAGATAATAGCTAAGGGGAGAGTAGGTCCTCCTTGCTTAAAACCTCCATAACTAGGTTGGAGTTGAGACACATCTAGTGGGATGTTAAATGAAGCAATTAAGAAACTGTTCCATCTTGAACTGCCCCTCTCATTTCTTTTTTTTTTCTTTCTTTTTTTTTAAGATTTATTTTTATTCTTTTTGACAGAGAGAGAGAGACAGAGACAGAGAGAAGGGGGAGGGCCCAGAGCAGTCTCCATAGTTGCACATCATTGGTTTTTCCACATAGTTTCATTCCACAGGTGGGCGGGGCTGCACAGGGCAGGAACTGGGCAGGGGTCTTCACCCCAGTGAGAACTGAACTGAGGGCACTCCCCAGTTCAGCATATGGGTCCGTGTGGGCCGGGGCCAGGATTTGATCCTCAGTCCCCGGGGCTGCAAAGTGAGCACTTAGCCCACTGAGCCATCCCAGCTTCCCCAGCCCTCTCATTTCTAAGGGCTTCAGTTTCCTCCTTGTAAATGGCGAGTGGGATGGGGTAGGGGGCGGTGAGGAGTAGCATGAGAGACTCCTAAAGGACTATTTCCAACCGTAGCCTCAGAAAAGAGAAGTTGAGGAATCATCTAAGAGCATTCCTTTGGATCTCATGGCTGTAATGACCACTGATATCTCTCTGACACCTGCCCTATCACATGAAAGCAAAACTCCAAGGTGTGAAAGCCATCCAAAAGAATTTCACACCCTTTGAGACAGAAGAAGGTTATCAATTCCACCACTCTGGGGTAAATGTTCCCTCTAATGCAAGACACATGGGTAGCTAGGTATTTCCTGAGACAATCTCCCAGTAATAAAATGCCTTGGGAGCCTCATTTGGGACCTCGTTTTCCCAGAACTGTAACTTTGTTGTCATCTCTTCCTAGAGATTTCAGACCCCAGTTCTTGTTTTCCACATTAATTCAAGTTGAAGTGCTGCCTCGATGATGTTGGCAAACATTCCAAATGGAAATGAATTCCCAGGTTCTCACTAAAAATCACAGTGTCCTCACCAACCCAATCTGGATGACATTTTGTGCCTTATGTAATGTCTATTTCCCAAAGAAATGAAAATGTTTCTGTCTATAACTGTGCCCAACAGATTTTTAATAAGACCTACCCCTAATTACCTAATTAAGCACAAGCAGAATCTGAGTCCCTGAAAACTGATCATCCAAAAATAATTTTTCGCCCAAACTTCTATTTTCAAAATTGATTTGACTCTGATATTGAGAAACCATCATAGCCATTTCTGTCACATTTTCTTTTGAAAAAAAAAAAAATCTGATGGGGCTCAGGGCTCACTACCGTCAAATATATCACAATAGCATATTGATCATTTTGAATTAAAATCACTTGAGAAGCAGCAGGGGCAGGCAGAGCTGTCTGATGCTTCTCTGTGTCCGTAAATGTAGGAAATAAAGCTCCCTGTGAAAGATGCCCTCCCTGCTACCAAAGGGCTAAGACTTAGCAAAGCAGTCGGATTATGGACCAGACAACCTTATCACAAACCAGAGACAGAATCCAGAGCTGAGCAGCTCATCCATATAAACAAATCCTTGTCGATTTTACTCATTTGCTGCCCTAAGCCTCCATTCTACTTAAATTCCTTACTAACAACCTACTCTTAACACCTATGCTCCTTTGTCTTGTCAAACTCCCCATGAATTTATTGTTTCTTTATGTAAAGGGTATGTAAGCAGCCTGCTCCACTTCTCTCTCTGAGAATTACTCTTAATTCTTCCATCAACACATAATAAAATTTGAGATTTTCTCCTGTTATTCTGCTTCAGGTCAAGAAGGGTGGAAAAGAGAATTCCCCCTCTTGAACAGTGCCACAGCCCTGGAGCCCAGGCTGTTTGGCCTCTGGAAGTTCTCCCATGCCCAGGGGCCCACATCTGACTACTGAGCAGTCTTACCCAGATAAGATGATTTACTGTTTACAAAGTGTGTGAAGTATGCTGGGCTCAGAGTCTTATTCCCATCTGATAGATGAGGCAACTGAGGGCCAAAGTGCTTTGTCAAATTATTTAACAAACCTTTAAGTGTAAGCATTTTTGAAGTTCACACAGCTGATGTATGGTAGAGCCAGGCCCATCAACCTTTTGATTAAACTACATGGCATTTACGTTTATCCAGGCAAACTACCGATAGCAGTGTAGGCTCTGGGGAAGGGAGAAGGGCTCTGACTAATGAGAAGGTGAGATAAACTTGAAGAATTATGTGCTAAAACCATAATGTCCTCATGAAAGGAGGTAGGGGGACCAAAGTCATAGGAACACAGAGGAAGAAGACGCTCTACTCTTTTGGCTCAAATGGGGAGATCAGGAAAGCTCTCCCAGATTTTGAGAAGTGAAAACCATTATACAGAAATAAGATGATATTCCAGTTTCATCAGGCTCTGAGCTTACTGAGGGCAATGCCCAGGACAATGTCTGTCCCACAGAAAGCACAAGAGAAATGAGTCTTGAATGAACGCATGCTAACCTTGAAGTGTGTTTTCTAATGACCAAACTACAGAAGCTCTTCAGAAAATGACCACTTAGAAGGACATGGAATGACTTGGCAAGGACTCTGGTTTTATGCAAATAAATTTTACTAAAATTCAAATTGTTGAATCAGAAATGATCAAATTGTTTTCTATCACCATCCTGCCCCGCCTCCCCCATCCAGCCACCTCAGGTACAGCTCCAAGTTGTCTAACACCTAACACTTGAGAAGAAGTTTTGGTGCAATGGTTTATGCTTGGTGGAAAAGCAGAGACTTAGGAGAACGAGACTAGTGCCAAGAACAAACCTTGCTTATTTAGTTACATCTGAGAATTTATCTCTTTTTTCATCTGCAAAATGATAAGCAGGAGAGATTGAGCAAGTGGAGGTGTGTGCAGGGCACTGAGTGGTGGGACTGAATAAAGAAGGCCTTCAATGCCACACTTCATCCTGTGTGGCAGTAGGGGGCTGGGGAGGACACAGCTCAGTGTCTTAAGAATCTATGATGGGAATGAATGTAGCCTCCTAATGGGTCCGGCTATGGCTGCTGCCCCCACCTGGAACACATGGTGGACTGGGCAGACTATTTGATTAAGGCGCATGTTCCTACTGAACCTCAATAAATCCTACTCTGTGGATCATTTATGCTGACTTTGACACGTAAAATTAAACCTATTTTCTATCTTCGTTCTTTGAGAGTAAACGAGTAGGTCATCAATCATGATGGCAGAAGCATCTTGTTATAGGTTGCAAATCATTTTCACTTCCCTCTTTCCTTTGGAACTCCACCACTGAGGTGATAAGACAGGGCTTATTATTTCCATATTAAAGGTAAGGAAACAGAGATTCAGGGAGGCAGAGATCTGGCAAAGGGAGCACAGTTAGGATTGAATCTCAGATCTGTCAGATTTCAAATCTCATGATCTTTTCAGACTACTTTCTAACTGATTTTCCAACTCAACCTAAATCTGACAAATTGGTCCTGATGAAAACAGGACCAATTGGTCCTGACTGTCAAACTACAAACAAATGTCAGAATCCATTTAGGGCTTCCCAGGACTCTGTCAGCTTTGTTACATGGTTTCTTCGGCTTTGATGTCACAGGGACTAAACAAAACAGGTTGGCATCAGCCTTCCAAGGAAGAGGACCTTGGATAGGGACACTTCCTCCCTCGAGCAATTGCTTGCTCTTCCCCAGGGTCGGCTTTCTTTTGAAACTGTGGCCAGTTCTCTGAAAATACAGTTAAAAATCGCAAACTCTCAATCTTCATTTGTGATCTCGATTTGGCAATCTCTGTGATGGTCAGACACAGGAAATTCTCATGGGGGAAAACATTAGGTACTTGATTCTTTGCAACAAAATGCAAAAGCTCCCTTCCCAAGCTCTCTTAGCAGTGCTATGGTGGGGCTGAGGAAATCTCTCCTACAACTTCTGTGATCAGAGACAGAGCATTGCTGTGTGTGCCGGAAGAGCCAGTGCATTCCTGATTGGAGGCATCCTTATGTCAGATACATAAGGCTCTGGGTTTGCATGTGAGAAGTTTGTTAACAGAGAAGAAATGGGGACTTTATTATAAGTGTGCAGGGCTGCCAAGACAGAGCACCACAGACTGGGTGGCTTAAACAATAACAATGTGTTTTTCTGATAGTTGTGGAAGGTACAAGTCCAAGATCAAGGTGTTCGTAAGGCTGTTTGTGTCCTAATCTCTTCGATGACATCAGTCATAATGGATTAAGGCCCACTCTAATGACCTCATTTTAACTTAAAATTACCTCTATTGATCCTGTCTCCAAATACAGTCACATTCGGAAGTACTGGAGGTTAAAACTTCAACATATGAATTGTGGGGGGCGGGGCACAGTTCAACCTACCACGGGTACCAACGTTGAAAAATGTAAAAACTATCTACCCAGAGATGTTGTAGATTCTAAAAGGCTAAGAGAAAAGTCCTCCTTCACTGCATTAACTTCTTATTTTAATATCCCATTTTGAAATGAACCTTTCTCTTCTTTCCACTCTTGGCCCACTAGTAAGCATTTACCTCGTTCTGCCTTATATTGTGATTAACTGTCTTCTCCATTAGCCTATGAGGTCCTGAGGGCAGGCAGGGCTAGCCTTCCATTACTTTTATATGCTTCTGCCATGGGCTTCCTGAGGAGATATACGGCCAACATTCAATAGGGTCACTCAACAAACACTGAGGCTTGCTCTGTGGCAGGCTCTGTGCCAGCCACTGGGTCTTACGGTGACTGACATAAGGTGATTGGTCTGTATGACTAAAGAATGAAACTTGTATCAGACTAGGAAGGACCATGCCCAGATGGGAGTTTTTTAAAGCTCAGGCCGGCAGATATGTGGTGGAAGGGATGAGCGGGGTGAGGAGCAGCTGCCATGGGAATCCAGTCGACAGGCAGGGCTGTGAGCTGCAGTGCAAGTCTGCATCCTTATTTCAATGTCCTTCCTGCCTTCAGTCTCTTTGTGACACTGGACAAATTGCCTCATTTTTCTGAAACTCCATTTTAAACACTTTTAAACAAACTTAATGACAGAGTTTTTTTCTGTTTGGGCTACCAAGGCTTCTAAAGCTGAGGGTTTGTGGCTCCAGGCCCTGCAGAAGGGCCTCCCCCATTATCCTGGCCCTCCCCACACCCTCAGTATGTGTTCTACATCTGTGAGGTGACTCTCCTGGAGCCTGAACTGGGTCGGGTCAGTGACAGTAGACGTGCCAGGCTGACCACATAGACAGGAAGGCAGAGGCCACGGGCACTTTTGCTCATTCAGCTGGATTCCAGGATGTCTTAGGGTCCATGCTGAGCTAGAAGGAACAACTGAAAAGTGCCTATTCACCAGGATCAGGACTGCGTCTTGCTGAACATTTGCACTTTTCAGCAGCATGGAAGGAAGCATTTTCTTGTCAGCCTCTCTCCTGGGCCTCATTATATAATCCACATCTTTTTCTGTGCTTCTAGCTTAACAGATATTCCTTTTTTTTTTCTTCTTCTGTGCGTGTGGCATATTTCCTCTGTGATTCTTTGTATTATGTCCTCGGACTGCTCACGAAGGGGAGGAAGGGGGTGGGAACTCCCGTGGGCTTTCTGACTATTTGATACAAGAGTTTGAATATGGCTGATAAAAGGCTGCTAAGAACCTAAACTCCATCCAGAAAGTCACATGTTCCTTTTCTGGAACAAAAAATCTACTCTGGGGTAGAATCCGAGGTGGGGGTGGGGAATGATGTTGGTACATATACATCAGTTGTTACACAAAACACTGAGCTGTTTAATGTTTACATTCTTCCCTCCCACAACCTTGAGGCTTTTTCAGTGCTGAGTACTTTCAGTGTATAAATGAAATACATCATTTCCTGCATTGGAACTATTTCTTTGAAGGCAAAGGTTCTCTCATTTTAAACAAATAGTGAGGAACACGGCACACAGAGCTCTCTTAAGCACAGAGTGACAGCTCCCATGGCCTTCAGTGATATGAAAGTGGCTTTGACAAATCTCATTTGTCTGTACTTTCCTTGGGGCTGAGAGTGGAGACAGCTCTGAGGCTCAGGCTCACTTCTGGGTGATAAAATAGTAGAGGATGTGACTTTCCAACCAGGAGAGTGGTCTGTATAATAATCTAGGAACATGCATACCATCTGAATGCATTTCTCAGCACTTCTATAGAAAAGATCTTTACATGCTAAACACAAATTATTCAGATCTTCTCCGAAATGCCACAGGGATCTTATAACATGCACAGCTGCCATGATACATGTACCTTTCTATACACATTTAAGGAGATAGTTTTGTGTAGACCTAGTGCTCTCAGGGGCTCAGCTTTGGATTAATGATAATTTTGGGTCCCTGACACTCATCAGTGATCCACACAGGGCTACTGAGCTGTTAGTAATGACATAAGCACTTGCGAACTCATCACCCAAAACCATGGTTATGAGTTTAACACTCTATATGTAACCCTGCGTCCATAGCCCCATCCTGTCCCACTGAATAGAATCGTCAGTCTGAATCCTGTGTCCACCACTCTCTTGCTTTCCTTATCATGTGATTTTACTGCATTTATTTTTGGTCTTATAAAATATTATTATTTCTGTTTGATTTGGAATATTGATACTTACTTTTGGCACTTAATGTTTTAGTGTCACTATAGTTCAACTGTTTTGGCTGCTGTGTGAATAAGCCACAGTTTATTTTCCACGCTCTGAGCCCTGATGAGGACATGGGTTGTTGTTTCCCAGCTTTGCTATTGTAAACAGTGCAGCTATGAGCATTATTATACATGTCCCTTCTTGTATATGTGCGAGGATGGAATTCAGGAGCACAGGCTATGTGAAATGTTCAACTTTAGGAGATAATGACAATGTTTAATATCGTATGCAGTCATTCCCCCACACGTGCTCGTATGCATGCGGATGGTTTGTATTGCTCAAATGGCCACTTGCTACACTTAAGTGATGAAATCAATATTTTCTATTTGGTGTTTCAGTCAGAAAAAGTTAAAAGAGAAACAGCACATTTCACAAGCTTAGCATTATATAAGCAAACACAACATGAAACGTCTTAGATCATGCCAACCAAAACAATACCACTGTAGTAGAAATGATATCTTCTGTGGAATAGTTTTATATGATGTTCAGGGAAAGATTACCTTCTAGTTATAATGCAAAATGCTGAGTTAAGAATTGATGCTGTAGACATTGATGCCCAGATGTACCCCTGAACTCCCTAGCCCCTTCTAAATGCGATGTTGTGGGTGTCTGGGTTTCTTTCTTATCTGCAAATAGGAGGACCTTTCTTGGTTGAAAAATCCCTCCCAAATACTTTCTCTTTAAGAGAGGAACGGATACCTTTAACAAACTAAACAATAGTGTAATTAGCAGCTTGTCAATAATCATCAGCAAATACTATTATCAGAAATTTTTACTGTTCTTTCATGCTCTTCAGTGTTTTGATGACACAGTTACCGGTACTTTTCTTGTTCAGAAATTACTTGACGTACCTCTGGAACAAAACACATGCCTTTGCATTTTTAAAACTGGCCATTTTTCTTCTGGGGGGAAACAGACTTGCTACTTTGGGTTACAATTCCACCTGAAGCTACATTTTTACGAAGATGATGTTTGCTGGCCTGCAGAAAACAGGAGGTTGGAAAACGGGGACCTACCTTCACGTACAGCTGTTGGAACTCGTCGAGGTTCAGCCTCCCGCTGGGACAGTCCTTGAGGAAGCCTTTGTACCACTGCTTGAGCTCATGTTCATTAAACTCCGTGCTCTTGACCAGATCCTCCATGACTTCGGGGGCCAGCTTGCTATTCTGTTTTCCCATTTTGCCTGAAGAAAAGCAAATCCACGCAATTAGTGCCACGGCTGTGATTATTTCAAACCTGATTAGAAGCCAAGCTGGAGTTCTGAGCAGTTCCTTGGTGGGAACTCCCTCCAGGCTGTCTGATCAAAGTCTCCCCAAGTCTATTTCCTTCTATTTGGTTTTCTAGAAAAGAGATGAACTTTTCTCACAGTTCAAAAGGCTGTAGATCTCCTCCTCCTTCATGTGTCATCTTTCACGTGGCAACGGAAAGGCAACTCTTCCCTTATTATGTTACTCATGGGAAGTATATGGAAATTGCTTATACCCTCCTTCTATGTATTGAGTTCATTAGTGTTTACTGCCCAGGTGCCTACTTCTACATTTAGTTTGTGGGGACATTAAGTGGGATTATTGACAAGAATAAGAAAGTTTTATAGTCAAATGATCAAAATGTGGTTTGGAAAATCTGATCAGCTATGGTAAGGAGTCTCAGTTGTTCTAGTTCTAACATTGCAGCTTTTTGTTTGTGTTTTCATGGAAACAGCTTTTTCTTACTAGTTTCATTAATTCTCTGTTTTCTCATTTTCTGAGACCTCCTATAACACTGTTTTCAGTGTTGACCAACTCTTGGTGATTTTTTTGAAAGATTGGTTGTTAAGTTTCAGTTGACACAATTCCATTCTTTTATTATTCCTCCTAGTAAGTAAAAATAATAGTGCATAAGATAAGGTTACCTTATTATGTGCCAGGTTGTGTAAGTGAATAAAGCATGGTTTGGAGTTATTCCTGATTTTTACTCCTGATTTGCCTGTTTATTATGTGTGTTACTTAGGGCAATATTAATTAACTGCTTTATCTTCAATTTCTTCCTTAATAAAGTATACAAAATAACAAAACTCAGATTTACTGTGATAGGTAGGTTAAAAAAAAAAAAAAGAAAAAAAAAAAGATACTCCAAAATTAAAATAGATGTTGTCTTAGTACAGGAAAACTAACAGGAAAATTAAAGATGGTTTTAATTTTTTTTTTTCCTGTAATGGTATTGTTTTATCAGTTAAAAAAAGAATGAAAACAAAACAAATTAAGCGCAGATTGATTTAAAAAGTCAAAGTAAACTTGAAAATCTGAAGAACTGCCACAATAGAGGAAACATGTCACAAGATCTTTAAAAGCCTGTTAGAGGAGACTGAGTTAGGTCTTGAAGAATTTACCCAAGTGGACCTAATCCTTCAACATGCTTGAGACACGTTCTCTTCCGGGCTTTAGGCAGATCTACACTTGCAGTGGCCCAGAAAGAATACCCTCATCACATACTTTCTTTATTATTATCTTTTACCTTCTTCTAAAATGAGTTCCACACCCATTGTCAGTAACCTGCCTTAATATTGAACAATTCTTTCCCTGAAATGAAATCAAACCACTATGTCCAGGGAGGGCATTCTCCTTGGCGCCATCCCAACAGCACACAACATTGCAGGAGGGTACCGTTAAGATGGCCATGTGTGTTCTAGGTTCTTCTGTTTGAGAAAAGGACCCGAGGATTAGCAACTATGCCCTCTATCACGGAGCTTCTCTACTCATTTCTGCTCTTAATTTCAAGTTCCAAGTCTCTTATTAGCAACTGTCTCTTAATTATAAGTTACTGTGGTGTTCCACAGCTGGAGATAGATCTTAAGGGGGTACTCAGGTATCTGGTTTAATTAATCTGGGTAAGAAAACTGTAATTTATGGTTATCCTGATAATCAAAAGATGCAGTACCAAGCCTTTCAGTACTTTACTTTGTTCTTTTCAGTAGAAAGTTACAAATTTTCATTGTTGAACTAGAATCTCACCTAATGTAATAGCTGCTATGGAATACTGAGTGTTGGCACTGTGATGAGCACTTCATGAACTTGCCCTCTAATCCTACGATAGCTCAACAATAAGGATTAGGGCAGCGCTCTTAAGATCATACAAATAATGGGTGGCAGAACTAGAATATGAACCTGGATCTATAAGATGCCCATTCACAGGCACGGACAGACCCATGGATGGAAGGCATTTTAGGCGAAGGATCAGGAGGAATTAAAGCAGAAAGGTCTGAGAGGCTGCATCAGTGTCTCTTGGCACTTACAAAAAGGACAAGAAACAATCAGTTACTTTGCGAAGGCCTTGTTTGGAAAACGCTATTAGATTTACCCAAACCACAAGCTCAGAAGTGAGTTTTATTGATGATGGGAAAATGAGTTGAGTTATTATAAACCACCTCCCCCAAATGCCTTTAGAAGGTCAACCTGTCCATTTCTCTCATAGGTGAGGAAGCTTGGATTATCCATGGATTACTTATGATGCCTTAAACCTTTCCAGCTGCCTGGGGAGAGGGTGCTTTGTTTCCTTCACACACACGGAACATTGTCAAGACCATGATTCACAGTTTTGGAGACTCAAATGCATAACTTCATGCTTCTTGGTTATAGTTCATGCTCAATACTATCAGCCAGGTGTACCTGGCAGTGGGTGAATCATGCAGAAAATCAAGTTCTGAACTGGCTCTGAGTGGCATTACCCTCTTCAAATCTTGCCTGGATTAATGATCAGCCTCCTCACTGGGCTCTCTGACTCCAGCCCACCTTCTTTTGCATGGCTGCTTGAATGGATTTCTGAGATATAAACCTTGCCATCTAATCCTTTTCCTAAAGCCTTGAACAGTTCTCCATTGTTTACAGGATGTAGCCCTGTCTCCTACTATGGCACAGGTCCTGCCTACTCATGTGCTTGTTCTCTGCCTCTCTGTTCACTTCACCTGCCAGGTAGCAATCACCTAGGACAGGTCCCGTGGCTTACATGCTTCTGCAGGTCCACGCTTTGTACACACTGTTCTCTTTTTTTTTGAGAATGACACCCTCTTTGTCTGCTCAGCAGACTTTTTCTTCTTTAAATGGCCTCATCTGATACGCCCCCTCCTCTGTGGAACCTCCACGAACTTTCTAAGGCCAACATTGGCATCCTTTCTCCTAAGCATCCACCCCCCACTCCCCTTATAAAATCTTCTATAGTCATTATTTATTTCTCGACTGGATTATTAGTTTCTTGAAAGAGAGGATGGTCTTTTATCTATCTTTGCATCCTTAGTACCTAATGCTAGGTACTCAACAAATATTTTTTGAGAGAATGAATGAATGAGTGAAGGGGACTGAAGTAGGTACTCAAGGACCTTGTCACTGATCTACATCAAGTTAGGATATTTGATATGTTTCCTTCTGGGAAAATCGGCCTCTAATAATCTGTATCTGAGGAGAGAAAACGTAATCATAAGTATAAATATAAAGCGCAGGTAGCAGATGGCAGGATGTTTCACTTCACTGTATAAAAAAATACCCTGCTCTTCTGTAGGTGGTTTCCTTGTCTTTCCTCATCACTAAATTTTGAAAACCTTGAAGAAGGACCCATGTTTTTTATCTCAGTACCCTCAGGACTTGGCATAAAGGTGGCGCTTAGTAATGTGTGGTAAATGAATGCAATGGGTAAGTGCTCTCCTCCTATACCCCTTTGTTCTGGGCTGCAGTGGTACAGGCCAAGCAGTATCTTTCACGTGGACCAGGACAACAGAGAGGGTAGAAATGACAGTAAAGCTCATTAGGGTCCCAGTGAAAATATTCCATGACACAATGTGAGGTAGATTTAGCCCCCTTGTTTCTGGTTGATTCTGTGAACTTGGGTTCAATCCTTTCTTTCCTTGCTGCTCAGTTACCCGCTCTGAAACATAAGTGGGTTGGACCAGATGATCTTTAAGGCCCTTCTACCTCTACCATTCACTGATTGGCAACATAAATTTTGTAAAGAGGAAACATTGAGTCACATAAAAGTTGGCTTGTCTCAAAAGAGTCAGCACATGTGGATTCTTGACCTGAGAACTTGTCAGTACTTGAGTGTTTCTTGCCTTAGAAGGGAGGGTATGGAAACTGGAGTGTATTATTTTTCAGGTAGGTTTCCAGGCTATAAGGTAAAATCCAGCCTAGTCCCAAACCAAATAATTTCTCACTGCTTGAGTTGCAAGAAAGAAGAACTCAGTGCTAGGCACAGAATGAGACTAGTGGAGGGGTTCTGGTGGACAAGAGAACCCCTTGGGGAAAGCCCAACACCACTTAATTGCATATGCCCAGAAAAGACCACATTCTTATAGAGGCTATTTATAAAAGGCTTTTGTGTAATATTTGCTCATATAACAACACTGTAAGAAAGAGATAATTATTATCTCCTTTATACTGATGAGGAGTTTGAAGCATAGAGAGGTTAAGCAATTTACCCTAGCTCAACCAGCTAGTAAAAAGCTCTGTACAGAATGAATGGAGTTCCCAGGAGCCCCACTGGTTTCCGACACAGTTCATCATTTCTTGCCTGGCTTCTTGCAACCACCTCCTCACTACTTGTCCTGTCTTGAGTTTTGTCCACTTCTCCTCCACTTCCTACCCTGTCTCGGCAGCAGAAGAGGCAAAGCATGTCAGAGTGTCCTCAGGAAAGAGTGGGAAGACTTCCTGGAGGCAGAAACAGGCACACTAGGGGGGCCGAGAGGCACCCAAGAGCATCTTTCCTTCATATAACCTTTCAGTTTTAAAAAGGATTCAAATAGAATACGTGCGTGCAGTGTGTGCTTGTGTGTGTGTGTTGTGTTGCCCTGAACTTGTCCCTTACCCAGGCTAATACCTAAGGCCAGTTTCCCCAGACACAGCCGGGCACACGAAACAGCAGGCCCGGCCTCTCGCAGGCCATCCGGCCGTCAGCCTGGCTGAATCTTGGCGAGATTCATGTGTAGACTAGGGGTTGAGATGGAGCAGTGCAGCCACAGGTGCGGAATCACGGCAGGATGAGCACAATGGGGAAACAGCTCTGGAAACCGAGCTCAGAGCAGAGGGAGGAAGGTTGTTTCGGGCTCAGGCTGGAGGTATACAGAAAGAGTGGCAGGTGTGGAAGGAGTTGTGAATGGAAGTTGAGCTGGTGCCAGTGTCAGATTACCTGGGTCAGCCTTTCACAGGTCAGGTGCTCTCACTAGGTCCTGGGCTCTTTGCCTGAACACAGAAATAACTGGAACAGACTGGCCTTGCTCGCGCTTAGACTCCTGCCCAGATTGCCGCCGCCCTTTTTTTTTTCCCTTCTTTTACCACCTGTCTAAATCTTACTCCGTAGGCCAGGCTTGGTTCCAAGACTGTCTTCCATGACACTTCTTGACAAGCTCTCCCTACTTTCCTCTTCTCCTTGTCCTTCATAATGTGATTTTGTATCATAATGACCCGGGCTTGGTTGCTCTGGGCAACTCAGTTTGGCAGACATTGATAGGCATTGTCTAGGAGAAAGGCCTTGTGCTGGGCAAGGAGGGATATAAAGAGGAGACAGGTCCCAGGCTTGACAGGCTCAGAACTGTATACAGGGGACCTTCACACCTCTAGCAATATAGGGCATGGTGAGATGAACGCTCACAGCACAGAGGTAAAGAGCCCAGGGACAGAGACAAATTCTCACCAAACCAAGCAACATCACCTGTAACTGGTCTCTAGGTAAAAAACCTTGAACAGTGTTTTCCAAACTTATCTGAGTATAAGAATCACCCTTGGGAAGCACTGATAAAAACATGAATGAAAATCGAAGTACAAGGATGGTCGAAGGAGAAAACACCCAAAGCAGCACAGACAGAACCTGAGTTCTCCCTGATTCCTCACTCCTTCATCTGCCACCTGTCACATGGTCTTCAAGATCCTGCATCGGGGACTAGCATTAAGAATTTAGAAATCACACAATGAGGGAAGACCAAAACTTGGCAAGAGTTGTCTCTGGGCTCTTCTGTTTCATGCTCTTTGGTTTTAGGCTGGAGAGTTTGAGGTGACCCAAGATCCCATGGGCAAGTGACAGCAGAGCTGGGATGAAAACCCCGGTCTCCAGACCAAGCAGTGGGTTCCCACCTCCCACTCTCTCAGCATGCTGTCTCCAGGCCAAACACTCCACGCCTAGAAGCCAGGAGGCATGTTTATCTCTGTGCCAGGATGTTGAAACAATCCCCATCACCACCACTGCAGGAGCCTATAAACAAATGACGTTAGGTTGCTTGTTTCCAGAGATTGTTAAAACAACCCTGAAAACCAAGCTTCAAAGTTGCCCAATACAGTGTGCGGGGTTTTCTCTTCTAATAAAGGCAAACATCTGACATTCTGGATCTTTCTGCTCCTCTCTCCTTATCCTCACAAACCTGTAGCAGCATTTCCCAGAAGGCTAGGAGATTATTCATGATAGGCTGACCTTTCATGCTCTTTGGGAACCAGAGCAGTCTCAGAAAAGAAGAGAAAAATCTTTTCTCATGTCCTTCTTGGGTGACTTTACCTCAAACCCTGACCCTCATAAGGTTATAGTTGAGGTCCTGGTTCACAAGCATGAAACTTGCAGGGGGCACAGGCTGTATCTATGGGCACTCAAGAAGAGGGAACACTTATTTGATCTATAATAAGGAAAAACATTTTGATGGCAGTGGCACTATTACAGCAAGTGACAGGAGTTTCATTCCAGAAAGAATAATAAACACGTGAAAGTAAAAGCAGAAGTGGGCCCCAAGGATGGATTATCTGATCCAGCGCCTTTCTTTTCTAGAAGTTCCAGGGAATTTAGGTGACTCATGCCAGGGAACATAGAGTCAGTAGCCAGCCTAGCAGGGCCCTGGCTATTGCCCCTTTGCAATGAGACCCAGAGGCTGCTACAATGCCCAGGCCTGTGACCTCTGGGCACTGAGATGGACTGAAGGTACTAGGCCCTGCAGGACTGGACAGAGCCAATCCATGGCCCCACGATCAGGGTGTGAAGAGTGGCCTCCCCACCCTGGCTGTCCCTCTACAGCTTAGAGGCTGACACTATAGCCTGAAGGGGCCTCCTAGAGCCTTGTCTAGATGGGACATCCTGACCCTAGGACAGGAGCTGCCAGTAGACATTAGCTCTCCAATCCAACTAGTTGGTTCCAAACTAAAGCCACCTGGTAACTAGGTAGCCAGTTGCTCAGGGTCTCTGATCTGCAAGGGCTCAAGCCGCCTGATCAGCTTTGGGGGTCAGACTCAACTGCCATCTTCCCCCTTTCCCAGGCACAGAGCATTTCCCAAGTGTCTGGAAGTACGACTTAGAACAAAGCCACACTTTGTGCCCAAATGTTAGGTTGTGACTTTGGAAAAGTTTCTGCCCAGACTCAGTTTCCGTTTCATCCCATCTTGTGGCTTCTATTGTGTCAGTGTGGACACAATGTCTTTTTCATTTGTGTTTAGTTTAGTGAAGAAAAAGGTGGGCTAGAGTCAGACCTAGGATCAAATGATGTTCCTGTTGCTTACAAGGTAGGCTTACCAGACGTACCGTTTCCAATGGGACAGAAAACAGTGGTACTGTCCTGCTTCAAACGGTGTATCTGGTCAGCCTACTGACACCTTGAATTTAGCCAAGTGAGACTAGGCTGACCATATGTAAAACCGGACCATACCATTGTTTTCTGTCCCATTTAAAATGGGAAGTCTGGTCAGCCTAATACAAGGTATATGATTTTTGATAAGTTACTAGTACTTAGCCCAGTGGAGCTTCAGCTTCCTCATTAGTCTCACGGAAATGATAACATTTACTCACTGGGTTGTTATGAGAATTAATGAGATAACACATTATATTCTTTCCAACAGTGCCTTTCACATAGCAGGTGTTCAAGAAACAGTAGTTATTATTATTCCCATTGTGAGACCCAGCAAACCGGGCAGCTCCAGAAGACAAATTCAGGTCTAGACGTCCAAGACTCATCCTAACTTGGATACCTACACCAGGTCTGGTACGTGTGAACAGAAATATGTAAATTGTGAGACATGAAGAACTTGACTGTGGTCCTATTTACTCTTCCTCCTTTAAGTAAAAGCGCTTCTGTATCTGACTTGATGGAGGAAAGTCATCTGAGGACCCCACAGCCCTGACTAAGCTTTAGCTATTGAGTGAAATTTCTATTCAATGCCTCACTCACCCACTGAACAGAAGTGTGAGCTGATTAATAGCTGGTAACATTTTACTGGGAGTGTTTCAATCGGCCACCCACTTTTCTGCATCTTATTTTTACTTCCCTGTGCATCTTGTCTGTGACTAGTCTATGTGTTTCTGAGAATCAGTTTCTATGAAAGGAAATAGGGCGTCTCTGGCAGTGTCAGAACCTCACTTAGTTCTGTGAGGTAACAGAGGAAATGCTTTCATTAATAATCACAGCCTTCTGTCCAACAGATTGTGTTCTAGGCTGTGCTGCCAAGCCCGGTGGGGAAGGACTGTGGCCCTTATCTCAGAGCAGCAGGGGGTGGTGAGAGAGCAGTGCAGACCAGGGACCCCCACGTCACCTGTACATCCACAGTCACTGGGCTAGGAGCAGCCTTGAGCCTCAGCCATGCGAGCTCTCTTGTTCTAAGAGTGAGGACTCAGGTGTCCTGAGGAGCAAGTGACATGTCCAAATGTCTACCGATAATGTCAATCACTCAAATCTTCAAACTCTCAAGCTCCTTCCCTTCTGAGGGTCAGTTACACCCAGCATATTCCTAAGTCATTATCCATACAGTAATTCTAAAAACGTCTTCAACTCATGTGGGTGGGTCTTAAATACAGGGAGCCTTGAAATTTTCATACAAATGTAGCTTTTAAGAAGTAAAATATTCTTAAAGGAAACATGATGCTAAACTTATTCAGCTTTTACTCAGTATTATCACATATTACAGTGGTACATATGGTTCCCAAATCTATCACTAGGGCAAGCCTTTCCTGAATACTAGATAATGTGTCTATCTGCCTGCTAGACATTTCCACCTTTGTGTCCCACACCATATCAAACTCAACGTATTATCTTCCTATGCTTTTCCCTGCATAAGTGACCCCACCATCTGCCTAGGAATCTGTCCAGAGTCTGGGGTTGTCCAGGACTCTGCCCTCTCCTTCATATTCCTGTATCTGTAATAATTAATCATCTAGTTAAGTCGTCTGAAGACTGTACTTCCTAACTCTCTCGAACTCCATCTACTCTCTGCTGCCACAACCTTAGATCAGGCCATCATCATCCCATCACTCACTTAGATTATGACAGTAATCCTTAAATCCATCTTCTACACTATGGCCAAAATTACCATTCCAAGGGTAACATCTAATCATTTGAGATTAGCTGCTTACCCCTTCAGTGGCCTTCCATTGTGAATTCCATCCTCAGCATGGCACTCAGGGCTGCTCACCTGGGCCTGCTCTGGGCCTGCCCCACCAGGACCTCTCTGTTGGCTCATCCCTCCCCATGCTCCTACTTGCTGTTCTGTCTTCTGTATCATCACAAAGCTCTCTGGTTGTATGCCAGCTGTTCCTTTTGTTCTATAGGCTGTTCACATTAGCTCCACTTTGCCCTTCTAGTGAAGACTAATTCATATTTCCAGACATAGATGAGCCAATTCATCTTCGGTGATTTCATTGTCTGGCTTCCTCTTTTGTACTGACACTGTATGCACTGCTGTTACCACACCACTTGCCATCACCACATGCCATTGTGGTCACCCTATATGGCATGCTTGTCATCTAATTAGACCTGAGCTTTCTCAAGGGCAAAGTGTAGGTTTGACTTAGCACCCAGTTTTGAGCCTACAACTGAATGGTGTCCAGGATACGCCAAATCAGTGAATTACAATGTGATCCCTGTCAGCAAACTGCTAGAGCTTATCAGACGAACGATAGGAGAAAACCTGTGAAACAGAGACCCAAGATGACTGCTAGGTGCCACTATGGACAGACCCGCAAAGTGGAGGGGCCAGGGGAGGGAGAACAGAGGAAGAGGAGGAAGGGGAACCCAAGGAATCAAAAAATAACTTTCGGAGCTGAAAAATTAGGTGAAGAATTTTTTACAGTTTGTCTATTAGCCTTCCAGAACTGGGTTCTCTCCCAGCCACCACCATCTTTGGTCTTTAGCTGGGGATGTATGCAAGGCGGTGGCTTGGGCCATTTTGAAGAGCTACAGTTTTCCTGGGTGTCTCCCATGTACACAGGAGGTATATATGTTATTAAACTTCTGCTTGTTTTTCTCCTGTTAATCTTTTATTATAAAGGGGTTTTAGCCAAGAACCTACAAGGGTAGATGGAAATTTTTATTTTCTCCCTTGGAAACAGTACCATCTCTGGATTTGACTGTGGATCAACTTTCCCTGACCTCTTTTTGGGAAATGGTGATTTACTAAAGGTTAAGCCTGCCATTCTGGGTCCTCAACCTAGAACTGTTGGCCGTGAAGCCTGCTGGTGTCCTCAGGAAAAGTTTTCCAGGGCCCTTCCAAATGGCCTGTGTGGGTTTTCTGGGCTTTGGCAGGTTCACGGGACAACATCTTCTCCTAAAACATCATAGCTGGGTGTCAGCCCTACCTCCACCAGTGTTTTCCTGTGTGACCTTAACACAAGTCAGCTTTCTCTTGGTGCTTCAGTTTCCTCATTTCCAAAAGTTACATGCAAGTTTCCACTTCCCCTAACTCACCAGGTCACTGTAGGGAACAAAGCATGGAAGCAGTTTATAAACTGTAAAATTGCTTCTAGGTCTTAATTTAGTGCCCTTTCCAGGACATTTCAGGAAAGAAAACAAGCCCCAGACAGATGGAAGGAAGTAGGCTTTGTCAGGCAGGGATGAAGAGAGGGAGTAATTGCAAATCCTGTGCCTGAAGAAGCAGACACCTGTTGATGAATAGCCAACACAAAGTCCCCAAGAAGCTGGAGAAAGAGGAGTCAAGCACGTGCCTCTTCTTGGAGCTTTGGGAGGTAGGTGTACCAGGCATATTTACTAGAGGAGTGCTGACCCCTCCAGTGAGGTTTTTGTCTTTGATGTGTTTCTAAATCTGATTTATGTTTACCCCACCCTTGCTGGGTCTTTGTAAAGTATCCAGCAATGCTGGAAAAAAGCATTTTGTTGTGAAGCATGAAAACTATATTTGCTGCAAAGGACAATGCCAAGGCTGAGAGGGCTAAAATTAGACCTCCTGGGTTTGTTCGCCTTGGTAGTTGTGTGCCCATGCTGCTGGCATACTCCGCCCACCACCCTCCAGGCTGTGGGCCTCCTCAGAGCACAGGTAACATGTGCCTAATGAGAGGAAATGCTGCTTCCGCTGCCACCCTGCGGGGATGACAAATGCTTCTGGGTTCATGTCACTGCCACTTGAAGCGGTATGTTGAATAATATTTACTTTGAAGAGATATGTTTCCTCATTAGCTAATTTTCAGATTAGGATAAAACATATATTTGAATCTTCTATTTACCTTTGCCTAAGAAATTACAGCTTCACCTATGAAACCATTGCAGAACCCAAAGAGCCAAGTGTAAGTACCTTATGTCATGCTGTACAGTTGTGTCATCTACAGCAGGGGTCCCCAACTGGTCTGCGGCCTGTTAGCAACTGGGCCACATAGCAGGTGAAAGTGAGCAGAAGCTTTATTTGTATTTACAGCCACTTCCCACTGCTCACATTACTACCTGAGCTCCATCTCCTGACAGATCAGCAGCAGCGTTAGATTCTTATAGGAGCGTGAACCTTATTGTGAACAGCACATGCGAGGGATCCAGGTTGCATGCTCCTTATTCAGAATCTGATGATCTGAGGTGGAGCTGAGGCAGCAATGCTAGTACTAGGGAGTGGCTGCAAATACAGATTAACATTAGCAGAGAGGTTTGACTGCACAGAGACTATAGTAAATCAATTGCTTATAGGCAAATCAAAACCCAAACTCAGCGCCCCCACTGACTCTGCATTATGGTGAGTTGTATATTTATTTCATTATATATTACAATGTAATAAAGATAGAAATAAAATACACAAAAATATAATGCACTTGAATCATCTTAAAACCACATCCCACTCCCCCAGTCTGTGGAAAAATTGTCTTCTGTGAAATCAGTCCCTATTGCCAAAAAGGTTGGGGATCACTGATCTATAGGAAAGGGCACAGACCTTGGAGTTAAACAGATGATAGCACTTCTGTTAGTGTGACCTTGGGAAAGTTACTGATCCTTCCTTACCCTGTTCATTCAACTTTAAACTGGTTAATGTTGACCTCAAAATGTTAAATGAAATAATAAGTCTATATAACTGCTGAAATCTACATTTCAGCAGTAGTAATAATAGGTTATCTTATCAAGTACTTACTATGTGTTCATGGATTATACAATAATTTTATGAAGTAGATACCACTATGTCTTCATTTTACAGTCAAAGAAAATAAAATTTAGAGAGCTCAAGATATTTGCCTAAGGTCACACAGTAAGAAAACAGTGGAGCTAGGACTTGAACCATGGAAGGTTCTTACCTACTGTTAGCTACTCTGCCTTAATAAAAAAGATGAAAAACAAGAAACTACATGCTAGGACAAAAATTGTTATTTCAATGTATGGGTTCATCATTCCCCTTTGGGTTCATCATTCTTCTTCCTTGTCTGGGTGTGGCCCTGATCTATGCATTTCTTTACTCAAGCAAGGTAACTTACAGGTATTCTGAGGCTTGGTCAGTGATCTTACAGTGGCTTGCTCCTGGCCTTCCAATGGGCTGTGGAAGAGATGCTGAAGAGCATGGTTAAGGGAACTGAGAATTTTTAGATTGAAGAAGCAAAGACTCGAGAGGAAATTTGAGCTCTTCTCAAATAAGTGAAGAATTTACTGGCACAAAAATAGACTTATAGATCAGCATAAAGGAACAGCAAGTCTAGAAATAGATCCAGCTATACATGATTACTTAATACATGATCAAGGAAGCTTTTCAGAACAAAGGGGAAAGGAAATATAATTTTGTAGGTGACACCATTAGCACCACTTGATAGCAATTTGGTGAAAAAAGTAAGTCAGTGCCACATTAGATATCATCTTTAAAAAAAATTAACATTTGAAAAAGTTTAATATTAATGTAAAAAAAGTCAAAGAAAACAATTAAAACTGAAAATGTGCTAGAGAAATGTTAATAGTTATTGTGTATGTATGTGAGCTGTCTGTAAAGTATCCAGCCATGTAATATGAAAAGCAGAGGCATTTATGGCTGGACTTTTTTCTGGACAGCCCTGGTATGCAAATTAGATGTATGTGTACATATACACATAGCTTTATAAATGAAGCACATGTCAGTTATTAAAGAAATTTAGAGTCAGAACAGATGATCATAGTGTGAATATATAATTCATACTGGAGTAAACAATTAATAAACAAACCCAGAGAAATATATTTAACCTACTTATTAAGGTTAATTCAGATTTTCTAAACATAACAGCAATGGCAGAAACTATAAAAGATAGATTTGATAAATATAACTACATAAAAATTCAAGTTTATGGAGTCTAAAAACACCAGAAAAAATGAAATATCAAAATGGAGAAAATAATGCAACATAAATGTCCTTTAAGTATTCAGGATGCTTAAAAATAAATGGGAAGAGGACAAAATATTAATAGAAATCTGGGCAACAAACATGAACAGAATACAAAAAAAAAAAAGATAAAATATCAATGCCCATGTTTAATCCTACAAATAATCAAACATGGTAAAATTATATGTTGGTACAACCCACTAGAAAATACTAGGAATCAAGAAGCATTAAATATTAACTTTCGATTCTGGGGAAAGCTATCTTAAAGAAATAATCCAAGAGAAAAAAAGTTAGGTACAGGGACACAGAATTTAATGTGGCTTTATTTGATAATGGTAAAAACTCCCCCTAAAGGGAAATGAAGGCATGTTAACTCAATGGAATGTAAAATTGTGAGAACTATGTTGCAACATGGCAAATTACTTATCATATAAGTGGTAAAGGCAGATATACAACGTGGAATATTCATTATAACGTAATTACAACTATTTACTGCAAAAAATGAAGTCAGTTGTTTTCCTGTCTTCTTCCATACAAATCAATAAAAAGTGTAGACTATGTGCAAAAACCATGCTATGTACCAGGATACAGAGATAAATAAGAAGCTGCTTATTTCCTGTAGAAACCAATGCCTAAGTACGAGGAATAGATAATATAATATGTAAAATATTTAATTGTCATTTATAACAGAGTGATAACACATTCCTGTAATGCACAAAATTCTATCATAACACACTAATGTTAAATAGGATAGATCTTCTATAGGCTACCCTGTTAACTCATTAAAATATGAGAATTTGAAAAAAGTATGTAAAACTAATTAAACTTCTCTATTGTAAAGTTGAGAAGACTGAGGTCCAGGATAGTAAATAAATAGTTTAGATCAACACTTTTCTTTTCTAGATGAGAAACAGACACCTACAAAAGACACGAGCTTTTTCTGAGTGTAGAGAACATCTATAGAAGATATATTTCTAGATCAGGGTGTCCAACCTGTTGGCTTTCCTGGGTAACATTGGTAGAAGAATTATCTTGGGCCTCACATAAAATATACTAACACTAAAGATAGCTGATAAGCTAAAAAAAAAAAATTGCAAAGAAATCTCATAGTGTTTTAAGAAAGTTTATGAATTTTTGTTGGGCGGCATTGAAAGCTGTTCTGTGCCACATGCAGCTTGCGGGCCACGTGTTGGACAGACTTGTTCTAGAGACTTGCTTCTTGATTGCAAGTTCAATGTGCACTTCAAAAGCAGTTTTCACCCAGAATCCATCAACAAACATATCAAGTAGGAGACAGAAGAAATGGGGTTCTTCATTTTCTAGAGAAGCATAAGACAATGGAGGATAGAATGTGCAAAACCTCATCTCTGTCTCAAGAATTCGGGGAAGAGTATGAGTTTGCAAGCCCAACTTAGAAACTCAGGAGTCAGCATATGTCTCCATTTCTTATTGCCTAATTCTAATTAACCAGAAATTCTGTCATGTTAAACTATCAGTCCATCTTCTGCTCTCCATCCCATTGATTCTACTTTACTTCAGACACTCTTTTCTCTTTTTTCAACTACTACCGCTACCTATTTAATCTTCCTGTTTGCAGTCTCTATCCTTCAGATTTATTCTTGACATTGCTGCCATATTGATTTTACTAGAATAACTATCTGACCATTTCATGCCTCCCTATTGCCTGAAGAAAAAGTCTAAATTCCTTCATAAGACTCATAGGGAACACCATGATGTTACCCGTGCCCTTTTCTTCAATTTCATCTCTTACTATTTCTACCTAATAGTTCCAGACTCATGCTCACACATTGAATTTCCATTTCCAAAAATGTCTTATTGTTTCATCAAGCCTCTGTTAGCAGAGTAGGAACTTGTTGAGTGGAAAAATGAATGAACAGATGAGATAAAGCAGGTTTAATGAAGATATTTCTTAAAGACAGTGATGTCTTGGCTAATTAATCCTCTAGCCATAAGCTCCAGGACAATGGGTTGTATGTCTGTGCTGTTCACTGTTTTATGTCCATATTTAACAGTTGAATAAATGAATGAGTGGGTGGATGAATGAATAAAACTTTGTAACAGAGACTTGTAAGGTTGTAGGGAAAGGCAGAAGAAACCAGCAACCGCCTCTGTGAGAATTAAGGAAAGCTTCACACGAGAAGCAGCCTTTTGCAATGGATGAATAGGGGTTGTCTGGTAGAAATTATACACACAGTGAAGTGCAAGAGAGCATGGCATGTCCATGGATCAAGGAATCACAGACTATAGCTGGAAAGCTTGAGGTGAGCAAGATAACCTAAGGGTTAGACAGTTAGATTCAAATCCCAGAGTTAATTCTCACTCTCTGTATGACCTCAACCAAGCTTTAAAACCTCTCTTAGCTTTCATTTTCTCCCTTTAAAATAAATTGTGAAGATTAAAGCTGAGATAATATAGAAGAATACTGAATATTGCATGGCATGGAATAGGACCCCTCCTCTTCCTTATTTTCCCCCTTTAGTGTTGTTCAGTTTGGAATAAGTACCTTGGCCTAGGGACCTGTTTCAAATCTAAATCTATAAAACCTCTGGATGTTCTCTGTGGGCAACCATCTCTACCTACATATCTCACTTATCCTACTGCATACATCACACTAATTCAAAATAAAAACTTTTGGGTTCCAACTCAGATTAAACTAGGAAAGGCCAATAGAACAAGAGGTATTTATTTGCTAGCTAGCGTCTAAAGTTCTTATTCATTTGCTATCTATATCCAAATAATCTACTTAACTCTAAGTCATATAATTTATTATCCAGAGCATGTTTTGAGAATGAAAGAAGGTGCTATTGTTCACACCAGGACAACAGACATTATTTGGGACTATCCTTAACAAATTGGGGTGTATGGTTACCCTATATCTCCAGCTTTACCTCCTACCAAACTCCCTTACTTACTATATTATACAGTGCTGCTGCCATACTCACTTTGTGGCTTTCTCTCTAACACATCAAGTTTATTCTCATGGTAGGTCTCATGTATTAGTTTTCCTTTCTCCTTAGAACTCTCTTTTCCCAACTTCTTCGATGACTGACTTTACACCCTTCAAGTCACTGCTCAAATGTGACCCTTTCGGTCTTTCTGTTTAAATTATTAAAACTTGCCTCTCTCTGAACACACTTCTAGTGGTTATCCCATTACTTTATTTTATATTCCTGGTAGCCTTAAGACTAACTGAACTTAGCTAATACATTTACTAATTTGTATGATTATTTATTGACTGTCTTCTTTCCCTAGCATGTCAACTCCAAGAAGCCAGGTACCTGGCTTGTGTTGTTTACCATTGTTTGTATCTAGACCTGTCCCTGGTACTGAATAGGCACTTACTATTTATAAAATGACTATTTTAACTATAATTTTTAAACACAAGCTACCTTTCTTGATAGTGACAGCTGTTGATAGTTACTAAGTGGATGTGCTCATTTCACATATCAACGCAAAGAGATTGTCTCCAACAAATTGTTTGAAAGAAAAGTCAACTTTAAGTTACCCTATTGAGCTCAGTAGAGATATATACACAACAGTCAATAGAGTTCTTAATTATTGCCAACTTCAGGGAAGAATTGAAACAAACAGCTTTAAATCACAGAAGAGGTTATGTCAATATAAATGAACCATGGCCATATTATTGATCTGATCACTAGAACCACTATTATTACCACCTCTACAGTCCACACATTAAATGATTCCTATGTGGCAATATTTATGTTACTCTCCTTGATAATATTGTCATGTAGGTATTATATCATTATCTAAATTTCATAGATAAAATGATTCATATAACTCAGAATATTTTGTGACCAAGCCTGATTACAAAGTCCACATTTCTTTCACTGGCACCATGCTCATCTTATTTGATCAAGATTCTTTAATTCTTCAAAACATTATACCAGACACATGCAGTAGGAAGTATATTCTTGCCATTACCATATACTTCAGTTCCTGTTCCCTCTGTCAGTAACAGCATCCCTGCTCCCCTTGGCCTACTGTCTAGCTAATTCCTACTCTTGGCATTCCCCAAATTATCCCAGCTCCAACCCTCATCCTACGAAGGTTTGGGGTTCTGTGTTCCCCCAAGGCACTTGTGATCACTTTAGGCTTCTCTAATGATTGTTTTTAACAAACTCTCTATTACCGGTCTCCACCATTGGATGTGAGTTCTGAGAACCTATGAGCAATGTCTGTACCTCAGAGTACATAGTAAGTATTTAGTAAACACTTGTTGAATACATGAAAACTACTTTTAACTTAGAAGGAAAGAGGCACTTGGGCATGTTTAAAGATCCACATATCTGTCTCAAATAGAGGTGACCAAGGGTTTGGGGAGAACACCTGACACACAGGTACTTGCAGATTTCTTCATCTGGAAACTGTCCCAGTGGAAACTGCACCAAAGAATGTGGTTCTCTGGAGATGCACTGACATCAACAGCTGTGTTGTTCTTGTTACTGAGGCCTTTGGAGTGATGGGTAAAGTGGGGCATGGGTAAAGTGGGGGAGCAGGTCTCACTCGCCTGAAAGAGAAGTGCAGCTACCACAAGGCCCGGTGGCTGTAAACACATTTCACAGCAATCCCAGGGGGCTGAGCTGAAATCTAGGCCTCGGTGGATTTCCCTGGAATCTATTACTTCAAACAGCTGAAAATAGGACTCCCAGTTAATGTTGTCTTGCCGCACTGTGTATTTTTCTTCCATGGTGCTTAATCTTATTTGTAATTTTATGCTATTTTGTGATTATTTGTTAATATCTGTTTCTCTAACTAGACTCTGATCTCTGTGAGGACAGGGGTTATGGCTGTTTATATGTATACTAGGCCAATGATAGAAGCTTAACATGTATTTATTAAAAGAATGAATGAGCTGATGAAAGAGACATAATATCTCCTATGAAAGCAACATAATGAATATAAAAGCAACAAAGTGAAGTAAGTAGAAAGAATACAGATATGTTTTGTATCTTTGAGCTATTACAAACTTTCTGATTTTAGGCAAATTACTTGATCCCTGTTGGTATCAATGGTTTCATATAAAGTTGAAGTTTATCTCACTGAATTGTTGTGAAAGTGAATGAGATAATACATATGTAAAGCAAAAGCACATGGTAAAGTCTTTAGAACAGAGAGACGGTGTGTGCCATGAGTGTTTACAAACATTGCACACCCCAAAAAGCATCTCTCTCTCTTTCCTCCTTCTTTGCCTAATAAACTGTGGAGAGTTTTGGAACTCCTGAATGTCATTGATGTAAGAATCTGTCAAAAGTGGAAATTACTCAGATAAGTAAACGTAGGGAGAGGTAAGGCCTTTTTGCCCCTAAAATATCTTCTTCATGTGGCCAGAAATTCCCACCTTCCTGTTCCATCCCTTAGACAAGCATTTGGAACTATTTGATGTTCTTTGATTCATTCAGTGGGCATTTATTGATCCTCTGTGGTGCACTATATACTAGACTTGATGTTGGAATACACTGTGAATTACATAGATGTTCAGTCTAAGAGAATTGTTTATATTTAAATAAATCATGAAAGGACCTAGAAGCCTTAGTTATTTGCATATCACTGTAAATAACAATAATGATAACTATCTGGTATTGTACATTCACTCTATCCCCAGCTCTGACCTAGGTATGCCTTATTCACAATTTTATTTAATCTATACAAGGACTATGCAAGATTGATTTAACAGTTTCCATTTTTAAGCAAGGAAACAGCAGCCGTGCTACCAGTGAGTGGTAATATTGGGGTTTAAATTCAGGTCTTTGTGACACTACAGCCATGATTTTTCTTCTACCACAATGTCTGCCAGCCAGTCACTTTAATGGTCTAATTGAGTTGAGAAGTGTGAATTGGCATTATGTTAGAATTTGCTACTTTGATTAGGCTCTACCATATATGACTGTTCAATTTAACAAATATGGTTCTTATAATAACTGATATAAATACATGGATTAATAAATGCTGGGTTTTCACTGGCATATGGTCACTGCCTGCATTTGGTACAGAAATCTTTGAAAAAGTAACCTTAAAATGGAAGCAAAAGTCAGGACCCAAGAGTTTTTCTTGTAGACCAGGAGCATCAAACTCATGGACCTTGAACCACATAGGACCACAGATGTGTTTTTGTATTGGCAAGTTCAAAACATGGCAATGCCATGTTTTATTTGTGTGTGGGTTTTGTTTTTTAAGATTTATTTTATTGTTTTTGACAGAGAGAGAGAGAGAGAGAGAGACAAAGAGAGAGAGAGAGAAATAGAAGCAGGAGGACCCAGAGCAGTTTCCATAGTTGTACGTGATCAGTTTTCAGCATGGTTTCATTCCACACACAGGTGGGCAGTGGGAGCTGGGCTGGGGGCCTCTTTCATGGGAGGCATGCTCCTGTGAGTTGGGGGCCAAATCAGGGGCCTCCTACACAGGAAGCTCACCCCGGGGAGAACCAAACTGGGGGCCACCCACATGGGAAGCACACGCCAGTTCAGCATATGGACCCACACAGGCTGGGGTTGGGTCTCGATGCTCGGACCCTGGGGCTGCAAAGCAAGCACTTATCCTGCTGAGCCATCCCTGCTTCCCCTCAATGCCATGTTTTAAAAGGGCAGGAAGCTAGGCAGATATTCTGCTTGGTCAAAACACCATCATTTTAACAGTCATTTAGCACGTGGCCCACTTCAATTAGACTTATGAGAGACAATAAAGATTAAGAATGCCCTGGGTCTGCTTTCTAGGACTTCACTGGTTAGGATGAAAACCACTAGAAATGGTGGTGATGAACAGGAGGAGGATGACAGTGGTAATAGTAGTGGTAAGAATGGTAATCAATGCAGCACATGCCCTTAAAACCGTGCAAACCAGCATTCTGGGATCTCAGGCTAGATTCGGCTTTTTCCTATTTCCTGCTTCAAAACGAAGTGACAGAAGTGATGAAATTTCAGGCAACTGCACACAGGTTTTGATCAGAAGAGACTTTTCAGAGCTTCCAAAAGGAATGCAGCCATCTGTTTCTACAGTTGGCCTTGAAAATTACAAAGTAGTTGAGATGAATTTTCTGCAAAGTACTAAATGTTATGACTCCTCAGGCCTACTCTTCTCTAGAGATTCCACCCTCTGTTGCTAAGCAGCCAGCCTAGGTTCAAAGTAATTATTCATTCTGCTAGAGATGCCCAAAAATCTATGCCAAGGACATTGTCCAGGCTACCATTAATGTGGTAGTGAGCTGTGTGCACAAAGATGTTCCCTTCAGTGATATTTAAAAAATTAAAATGTATAATAATAAGAGACCAGTGAGCTAAATCTTATCCATATGTATAATGGAATATAATGTCATTTGTTAGGAGGTTTAGTTACAAGGGTCATGTTGAAGGGAAAAAGTAGGACACAAATTTTAAAGAAATGAGTAATCTCAATTAGAAACAATATTTACAAAGGAAAAATATATAACCTGTAAACAACAGATTGTAGGTGATTTTATTTTATTTTTTCTATGTTTTGCTTTCCAAATTTTCTACGATGAGTAAACATTACTCTTTTTATTTAGGGGAAGGTATTAAGTACTTAAGCAGAGCAAATTCCCAGCTCTCAATCAAGTTAATTTAAGAGCTGTTGTTGAAGAGTAGGGAACCAAAGGATGGGGTGTCAATCAGTGAATTATCTGGAATGCCAGCAGCAGTCCTCTTTAAGTTCTAGTTCTTCAAGTTCTGTTAACTGAGTTTGTAAAACTAGATAAGAAGTCTTCTGAAAGAAAAAAAGTAATCGCTATCTCCTTATCTTAATGAAAAAAGAAAAATTCTGCCCTTATATGTAATCCTAGACAACCACAAAGGTGGAATATTCTCAATGTTATACGGAGACAAACTCAATCACCATGAAAACAATTAGTAGTGTTCAAGTTAGATTCAAATTTCGAGAAATATTGTGATTCTTGGTTCTCTACATAGGAAGCAATAATTACAACTCAGAGAAGCTAGCTGGAATTCTGTATGGAATTTTAGCCTTCCATCTATTATACCATTTCCCAGGGAGTTCCCATTCACAGATGTATAACCTTGTAGACCTATTACAAAAATCTGACTATTTACCAGCAAACTTTGGTTAACATTTTAAGAAGTGAGCCCCATATAATACAGAAGACACTGCTCACTTTACATTTTCTAAATAAGCAGGCGCAAGCAGTATAAGAATTATGTTACTGTCAATGTGCTATGAGCCTTTATAAATGCAGTGTTCTGAATTGAAGCATTTATGTTCTAAATAAAGTACCCATTACCTTTACAAAGGGTTTTAGATATACCCAATGTAGAACATAGCTTGTCAGCTATACTCAAATGTATAATTCTTGACTATGAATTCATGTAATTTCTCAATTTAAATGAAAAGGTTTTTTTTTTTTTTTTGAGAACAGCAAATACTATTTCATTATTAAAAATTGAGTTTCAACTAAATGCCAGAGCTATAGTAGGCCTTTAATATATATTATCTCTAGTTTTCACAACAATTTTGTGAGACAGATTATAATTTATGTTTAACAAATGACAAGATTGAGAGATTAAATTATTTGTTTAAGGCCACACAGCCATTAAGTGACAAGTCAATTCAAATTTGGTTCTGACTGATAGTCCAGTTTTACTTTCATTTTCCCATGCTGCTGATGTCTAATCTTTAGATTATTTAGATTATTTTATTCAGAACTACTATTTCATATGCTAAGAAACTGAGACCCTGAGGGATGAAATGACTTGTCCAAGTTCATATAAACAAAAAAAGCAAACTGAAATCTAAATCAAATTAATTTCTCCTACTTGCTCTTTTAATTGTTACCTCTGCAACATTATGTTAACCTCTGCTAGCATATCATATTTTAATTTTTTGATTATTTGTTATTCACATGAAGTTAAAAATATTGTACAATATTGTCATTTTTCTGAATTTGAGATCATTTTAAAGCCACAAGTTCCCTTTTCATGTGGGAAACCATAAAGAACTATGGACGTGTCAGCAAGGAGGAGTCAGAGCCTTAGTCATTAGTCACTTTGGCACAACTGTGTTCAGATTTCCATCCAGAAACAAAATGGGAGTGATCTCCAAGCATCAGTAGTAGCCAAAGCACTTCAAGAAGTTTCCTCAAGCTTCTTGGCCTATTATTCCATTTTTTTTCCCTTTTAAATTGTTTTAGGAAAGGGAATTAACATTCACTGAAGGCCTTACACATGCCAGAGACTGTGCTAAGCACTTTCATAGACATTATATTATCAAGCCTCACAATTAATCTCAGGGATATAATTTCCATTTTACAAAAGTTAAATGACTTTTTCAGAGTAACTAGGCACATATTTGAAGCCATGCCTCTTTTATCTATAACATACTTCTTTCTAGTAAGAAGCATATCTTATATAAATGTCTTATATAAAACCTGCCACTGTCTATTAACCAACAGGGATGTGTAGACCTTACTTGGATCCTGATTCAGATAAACTATAACAATTTTTATAAGATATTTGATAACATTAAGCAAATTTTTTGGTGTGTAACAGTATTGTAGACATATTTTAAAGAGTCCTTATAGATACATATTTAAATATTTATAGATGAAATGATATAATGTCCTAATTTGTTCAAACTAACCCATTAGAGAGGGAAGGATGGGGATGAAAGGAAAGAAAAGTGGCCTTAATAATAGTTAAAGCTGGCTGGGTGATGGGGAAACAGAAGTTCATTACATTATTCTCTTCAAAGTTGTATGCTTTCTACATTAAAAAGTAAAAAACAAAAACAAAAAAAAAGTCTGTGTAGATTGATAGAGTCCTGGATTTAAATAATATATTTATTACTTGGTAGCTATGTGACCCTGGACAAATTCTTTCTGAGACACAGTTACTTTGTCATAAAATGAAGCATGCCTTGCAGACAGTTACCTTGCAGAGCTATAATGTGGACTGAGTAAAGTACTATGTGCAAATATCCACTACAGTGCCCTATACACTCTTAAGTTCCTTACAACATTGCTAATTAATATTAAAACAAAGTATAAATTATCTGTTTTCATTTCCTCATTTTCATGACTTAGCCTAGAGATAACTTTCAATGTTCAGATGAACCTGATTTTGGTGAAGCTCCAAAGACTGATGACATAAACCTTCTGTGTACATGTTCAGTCTTCGGAGCACCTCTTTGGGAGAATGCCATCCATTTCCATTTTCTCCTTCACCTAGACTTCTTGTTTTATGAATGAATCATAGGCCATTTTGTATTGCTCTTTTTATAACCAGTTTGTTGAATGGATGGGCTATATATAGGTGTATTTTCTTATTACTGCCTCAAATATGCTGTAGTGTGTTTTCCCTTCCCATCCCAGGATGATATATTGGACTGATCTATGTTTTCAGGTCACTTTCAGGTATCAGAAAAGTGGCTGTTTCTAAGAATTAACAAGTTCAATCTAATTTAAACATAAATTTCCACTTATATCCAATCCAATCTTTCCTTTCTTAGCTCAGTTTTGAAGTAAGCAGTAGAGAAGCAATTGTAATCATTCTTTTGTCCTTCTGGCTTCCCTCCTCCATTATTTGTTCTGTTGCTTCTAGGGAAGGGGCAAGAGAAGGGGTTATATAGGAAATGGACAAAGTCTTATTTGATTGGTGTCATGTCACCTGGCCATTAACACTCTAAGAGTCAGATGTCCTAATGTGGCTTCTCGTTATCCTGGAGTGTTTATGGACTCCTTAACAACTCCTGCTTGGAGAGTTCCAAACTATACAACTTATTGATGGAATAATGTACAGTTGACTTGCTCCTACATTTATCCCACTGCCTTACCATGGTACACCTCTCTAAAGGGAACTTGAAAATTTATTAGACATGGTATCTCCCTCCAAGGAACTTTCAGATTTATAGGAGAGCTGGCACACACACAATAATGTAATGTAAGTCCAGATGTAATAAGTAAATAGAGAAACAACTCTTGGCTAGATTCTCCTAGGGAAGAATCCGATGTTGATAGTCAGAGCTGTGGGCAGCTAATGAGAAATGATTCCTCTTATCCCTGGAGAGAAACCATTGTCCCTGCTGTTTCTGCACTGAGCAAGCACAGACCTTGTCCAAATGGATTCCCTCTCGACACATACACAGGTGGGTCACTGCTTCTCTCTTCAGTTTCTCTGCCCTTATATTGTTCAGATCTATATGCACATGCTGATTCCAAACAACGGAAGGCCCATTAACTTTAAAAATCTTACTTCCAAAGCTCCCTTCTAGAACAAACACACAGGCATGACCATGGCTGCCCTTTTATTCCACAGAGTCTCTCTGAAAATTAAGATATGCTCACTTCACTGAGAAATGGCTAGTGGCTCAAGTTCTACAACTACAACCTAAGGAATCCTGAGAAAAATATAGAAGATACAGATGTATTTCAAATCTTAAATAATTTAGTTTTTTCCTCCAGAATTATGTTACTTCACAATCATTCTTCTTTTCAATTTAACTGTGAAGATTTGGTTACAGCTATTATAAGTTTGTCATTTTATCCTAGGAGCTGAGGTGGGAGAGGTTAGGAGACAGTGACTTAATTTAGCAGATATAACCTTAATGCAATAATTTGAACAAGATCAGTACTTTGATTCTTAAATTTTATTTTTTCTATCAAAGACAAACTAAAGTTCTAAAGTTGAATATAATAATTTCTTACCATCACATAGCACTATATAAATCTACAGAATATGTTCCAAGTCATCATAATGTCACAATAACTGCTAACTGGAGAAGGTAGGTAATCCCATCTTTATTTTCACACGAGGAAACTAAAACTCAGAGAAGCCAAGTCACTTTTTTAGGTCTTCACACTAAGGATGACTACAGCACAGCTGTGCTGCCTAAAACACATGACTCCTAGTTTTATGTCTTCTCCATTTAGTAGTTCAGCTTTCATCCTTCTAAAGCAGCTATTCCAACTGGGTTCTTCAGAACTTCAATAACATGGTAATAACTATTTTTTAACATAAGTTTCCTGAACAGTGAACCATAGGGTTTAGCAAAGCTAAATAGATACTGAGGTCTTTACCACAGGACCACTCAGACTTATTATTAATAGAAAATGTGCAGGTAGAATATCTAAGAATGGGATGTAGAAAGCAATATTTCCTTCAAAAATGATTCCACAAAACTCTTTGAGAGGAAATCATTGTGAGTGTATTAGGACTATTTCTTTAAAGAAACACAGTCTAAAATGTCCTTGCCACCAAATTTAAACCATCCCTCTTTTCAACTCTGCCCTTCATTTAGAATGAGGAAACTTTCAATACGGTTTTAACATTGTCTCATAAGCACTGATAGCTAATAAGCTATCTGCTCTTAAAGTTTTTGCTTAAAAATGTCAGACTATGATGGTATAGTGAACTAATTGTGTACATATTATGTATGTATGTATGTATGTATGTATATAAATATATATCAGTATGCATTTGCATCTCTCCCTCCAGCTTTGAGTTCTGTTCTCTGCTCTTAGCTAATATGCATTAGTGTACTCTTTTACAAACACTCAACAAGTAAAGGCTCTAATAGGCTAATCCAAACTCGAACATGTTCTGTAACATGGATTGTGTGGACTATGACGGCCTCTTGTTCTGCCATTTATTTGGTGTTATTTGATCTACATTTATACAAAGGACAAAAGATATGTGATAGGCTAAACCTGCCACAAAGAAGTTAAGCAAGAGAGTCATAGGAATGTTTCATAGGCACTCAAGGCACCTAGGAGGAAAAGGTAAAGGAGAGAGATGATAAAGGTCAGAAGACAATTGCAGGCTGGCAGGTGTTCTCGGACATTATTTATGAAGAGCTCTGTAAATCACAGAAGTGGGGGAGGATTGTTCATCAACTGAGTGTTCGTCATTAGAAGCTCTGAGAACTTAGTAAGAGGCATGTCTTAAATAAATGGAAGAGCTTTCCCAAACAGATGCAGGGACCCAGATCTTAGCTAGGGTGTTGATTCAGTGAGTATACCTTTTCTAAGACCATATTCACCATACTGCCTGGGATGTGTGTGCATTAGCTATTATTTTATTACTGGAAAATTGGGACAATATACTTGGAAATAGCAGAATACTTAGAGACTAGAAGAGATAGTAAAATGCAGATTTAGGATGGGCAGGAGGGAAGGTGGAGACCTGGAGGGGGAGGAAGAAGTATTTACCCACGAAGCTCTTTTAGATGGTATACTTATATATGGTCTCCAGTATTTCATAAGGTATATGTATATTATCCCCATTTCACAGGGGAGAAAATAAGCTCCCCAAATAAATTAGAACCAAAAGTTCTACCCAATTCTGTGACTCATCCAAGACTTACTACACAAAAGAAGCTCAGAATTTAGGTTCAATTTTTACAGACTTCAATGGGTGGAGGGGGTGCTCCTTTTTAACCACAGATAAGAAACAGACTTGAAATCCCCTTGTAAATGCGGTAGGGGATAGGTGAAAGGGGAAAGAGCTTAGGAAAAGTGAAGCCTTTTAGAGGAACTAAAGACACAAAGTCCATTTTGGAGTGAGTGAGTGAGTGAGTGAGTGAGTGAGTGAGTGAGTGTGTGTGTGTGTGTGTGTGTGTGTGTGTGTGTGTAGTGTGTAGAAGGACTGGAAACAGTTTTCAGAACAGTAGGAAAGAGGGGTTATGAGCTATATTTTCCTTATCATAAAAGTTCTAAAGAAAAGAATGAAAGAGTAGATCACGTAAGAGAACTACCACAGAAAACCACTGAATGATTAGTCATGAAATTCATTGGAATAATTAGAGGGGTGAGGGGAAAGTATATCAGATAGCAATCCCCTTTTTTGAAAGGTATTGAAGGATAACAGTATTATAGTATAATATTTAAACCAAAAGGCAGGGATCATAAAATGTTTTTATTGAAGTTCAGTGACTCACTGGAGGCTTGGTTGGGAGACAAGGGCCACATTATTTAGCTACATTGAAAAATAATTAATAAATGACCTTAACATGTCTTCACTAAGGAAGCAAACTTAAAAATCTCCTCTTAGTTCCATATCTTGTGCCCAATTTATATGGTAGGATAATGATGGTAAAGAAAAGATACAATGGTAAGGGAATGCTTTTAAATAAAGAACGAGAGAAAAGGGAAGTTTGAGGTCTCAGTGTAGGCATTTCTTCTAAAAATTCTTCTCCTTTATGTATCTATACCACCTTTTTATTTCACTTGACTTCCTGCATTGCCTTTATCTGTCTTCCTTATCCAGCATACATTTCTTGAAGGCTGGGGCTGTATCTTATTTACATAATGTTGATTCTACAGTGACCACACAGTACTTGGCACACTTACTCAGTAGATATTTGTTTAATAAGGTAGCTGAAGCACTATTAACTGTTCACTGCTCTTAATAGCCCAATTCCTTATTCAGAGGTTCCATAGTGAATGGGATGAATACGATTGGGAGACTAATGTGGTTTATGAACCACTGACTTCTCACAAAAAGTATGATAATGATAATATTAATAACTATCACTTATTAACCTTTTCAATAATGAGGCATTATATTCTCTCTCTCTCTCTCTCTCTCTCTCTCTATATATATATATATATATATATATATATATATAGTCCGTTTCTGTTTGAGAATTCTGTGAACTATTTTAAATAAAATGTGAGGCTGAGGGGTTGAAAAATTTATTCAAGGTCATAGATCTAATAAACTGTGAAACTCAAGATTTTTATGTACGTATGAGGTCTGTCCGGAGGTATTCAGCCATCTAACCATTCTGGCTATATTGACAATGGCTGGATATTTTCGGGACAGCTCTTGTATATCTAGCTTGAAAACTCTTGTTTACATTTCCTCTCATTTCTTTTGAACCAGTTGAAATGTTAGTGAGGGCTGAGGAATTTTTCCAATCACAAACTAAAAATGAGGAAAGATTAAATGGATGGTTTTCATCTCACACTGAGGAAAGAATACCTTTATAAACATTTAAAAGAAAAACTAACAATTTTATATAGACTTTAAACTTACTGCACAATTTCTTTATTTTTCATAAAATTTTTCACATAAGCAAGAAAACAAACATTATGCACGTTATATATAAATTTCAAAAACACTTGAACTTTTGCAATAAACAAAATTGATAGTCTTCCATTAACTCATAGCATCAAATACCAAAGCATTCCAAGAAACAAAAGTTGCTAATTGAGTCAGACCTGCACAGCAGTATTTGATACATTAAAAATAAAATATTATATTAATAAGCCAGTCACCCTTATTAATAATACTTAATAGGTTTCCAGTGAGACATTTCACTAATAATTTAAGATTAGGTTTCAAGAAATCAGAATTAAACACATTAAATACAAATTAATAAAATCAATGTAAAATATGAAATGCCAGAGACTCCTGTGGCACCAGTTTACTATTCTAAGAAACCTTCAACTTGGCAATAAACATTCTGAAATATGAAACAACAGAAATATTAGGGTCCAGTTGTTTGAATTAGAAAAACTTCACCCAGGTTCCAAAGCACATTTAACATGTTAATGATTTGCAAAAAAATCTATTTACGTTCATCTCCTCAAAAGTTCATAGTCTTTCAGAGCCTAAGAGATAATAAACAAGATGCAAGGAAAGCAGAAAAAAAAGGACATTTAAAATGACAGATTCCTATTTTCATAAAAGTCCCTATATGAGCAAGAATAAATAAAAATTGGATTCATTCTATAGATCTATAATAATTGTAAGCAAATTTAACTGATGACTTGTTAATTTTGCCTTTTATGATCAACATTTCATTAAAAAAATGAAGTGTTTTTAAATTAAGAGATACCTACAGTCTATTAAAAACTCATCAAATATTGTATTAGATCTATTGTGCTTAAAGGCTAATTGGTGAATGAGAGTACTCCAAGTCTTAATTGTAATTTAGAACAAAAGGAAATAGATTGTTCACCTGAAAATAAGCCAACAAATGGTTAGAAATGCAGTCCATTGTGTTGTAAAAATATAAACAATCGGTGGTTACACAGCAGGCCATCTGTGTTAGAACTGCAGTGAAGTAAGGCAGTGGAGAAATCCAGAGAAGGCGTGAGGATCATGACAAATTATCTGACTTGCGTGCTTTAAGTTAGCTGATGAGGGTAGAGAACATCTCTTTAATGTATTCACAGGCACCTTATTATTAGTGTCAAACCTCTTTGAGGATTCTTCAGTAATTTGTTATTCCATTTCTGTTTCATTCATTAGGTAGTTTCGAAAACACCCCCAAGGTCCCCATTTGTGAAGTTCTCAATGAATCAAGCTGTGAACAACTCAGGCTATTTTGATTCACTTAAGAGAGCATAAGCTATCTTTAAAAACAAACTGTAAGTGAGAAATGCAATGTTGTGGTCCCTTCACAGTGTGAACATGTCACAATAATTCATAGCTTAAGAGATCCATGATCTAAATCAGTGGTAGACATAACTACTACCTACCATAGTCTAGGCTTCCATTCCCTGTTTGAATTACTAATATCAATTCTTAAAAATAGATAAAAATAATTTATATTTTTAGTTAGAGATAAAAGGGAAGATACTCATGTGAGTGGATTAAAAGGTACTCTTAAAGATATCTTTCCTGAAAGTAAATTATAATCTTTTTTTCTTTTTAGTAACATAAAGATATTGAAAACAGTGTTAATTGTGCACAACTTTTAGTAGAAATGATTCATTTCTTGATATAATTAGCAAGGTGCATGTAACTAATTCTTGTTAGAACAAATATTTAATTTACAAATATTATAGAGTTTCTACTATGGAAAACATTGTACAGATGTTGTGGAGGTATGAAAAATGTCATTGAAATGTCTGCCTTTATGGACTGTGTAGATATTGTAGATATGTCTTTCAGATAAAAATGTTCCTTAATATACTATATATATTGGAGGGATGGATTAAGTAACTTTTGTGGATCCCATATACTCTGTTAGTTATGTGAATTAACCACTGGGTAATAGAAATATCAACCATTTATTAACCAATATCTATCATTTGATGCTTTAAAAAAATTAATACAGTTAGATCTACTAGGCATAACTGAAATGGACATACTCAGTTTCAACCTTAGATTAACTGAACGTGATTCCTTCTACAAGAACTTTCCTATCTTCCTAACTAATCACTGAACTTTGAGCATAGAAATCACTCAATACAAAGGAAAAGACTTTTAGAATAACATTAAAATATAATGCTCTTGTAAATTAGGACATGCATTTGATGTTGATTTTATTCTGTCATCCTATGAAACTCCTCAGGGAGCTTTGCAGCAATGTTTGGAATCCATACCTATATGCAACCCAAATAGAAAACCTATAGCTTGCCCAGGACAGCATGTCTAATCAAGTTATCCTATTACACAGTGAGATTCACAGCCTAGTACACCAGAGCAGAGCACTTGGCAGCTACAAGTCTGCTGTCTGCAGCAGCTACCTGGTGTTCAAAAGAGCCTAGACGTACCTGTTCACTGAATGGGATAGCAAGACAAGGTGAGTTCTGATCTTAGAAGTATTTGTTAGGGAAGGGACCCTTACCCAAGATGGAGCTCATCCCAGATCAGTAAAATTTACCAAGAGGAGAGGGTTAAATTAAATTGATAAATAGTGAATATGTTGAGAAACTCATCACCTTGCTTCCTCTGCTTCCTCAACAACTTCCAAAGGCATTAGCTACTCTTTCAGATGAGAAAGAGATTCAGACTCTTGTCTTCCTCAAACCTGCCTTTAATGCCCCAGCTTTTTCAGGTAAAAATTCCTGGCATTTCCCTCAAGGGGACATTTGTGGTGGTTTGGGTTATCTGAGTGCCTGGGAGGTTACATTTTTTGAAGAAGGAACAGGAGGGCCTGGATTATCTATTTCTAAAAAAACCTAGAGCTTTAGTGTGTAGGCACTCAGGAAATGTTTATGAAAGAAAGGGAGAAGTAGAGAAAGCAAGTGATGGAAAAGGAGAAAAAAAGGAGGAAAGAGAAGGGACAATTAGGCAGGTATTACTGCCTGCATTACGGTCTCTGTCCAGCAAGACAGAGAAAAGAGCTGCACCGGTGCTTTCAAAGCTGTAGGATTTACAAGATGCACTGCTTGCTTTACAGCACCTGGTCTGGTGGAACCAGTCAAGCACTCTTCCCTCAGCCTTTCCTGTCCCTCCCACCCCCTCCCTTCTCTGCAGGTGGTTTCATCTGGAGGATTTCCATGAAGGCCAGAGATGGGTGTCTTGGATTTGGGTTCTGCCTTCTAGGAGCCAGAGATGAGCTGGCAAAGCACAGGCTGTGTTTATACTGCAGTTTCCTCAGTCCATGAGGTCCCAGCCCCCATAGCTGTAGCAGTTTAGTGGGAGACAAGACAGTAAAAGAGTGAGCTTGGTGCCTGCAGTGTCTCTGAAGGCTGGATTCCCTGAAGGACTCTGGAAATAAAGCAAGCGGGTAGGGGAGTGAGGGTGGGGTGGGGGGTAGGAGATGGAGACAGGCCTGGGCAGTCCTCAAACAGCAGCTGTCAATCCTGATTTAGCCAGTTCTCTCACAAAACTCCAAGGATTCTGAAGAAATTGACTGAGGTACAGAGAAGGCCAGAAAGGCCAGACTAAAATCTAACGAGGTGGGTCTATTAGAGGTAAGCAGCAATAGAAAAGAGATAGAAAAGGACCTTATAAGAAAGGAGAGGCATAGAAGAGAATTGACTAGGTGTGAAAAGGAACCCTTGGGACTCTCTCAAAACATGTGCTGGGGGCAAAGAATGATTTGATTGAACATTTCAGCAATGTCACTGAGGATGCTGAAAGTGCAGAGAGAAGGGAACATTTACGTTCAACGTCACCTTTTAATTGTTTATTCCACAGACTAGAAGTTAATCGACTTTTCACTAGCTCACAACTCTGGGTCTCAATTCCTCATCTATAAAACAGGTTTTGGACTAGATGCTTTCACAGGTCTCTGCCGGATGTGACCCTCTATAACTGCCAGCCTGTGAACCAGGATATCTGAGACCAAACACCTGTGAGCCTAATAGCAGATCCCCCTTTCTACCTGCAGCACCCATTCATCAATGCATTGCACCACCTGCACCCTCGTGGAGCTAATGCCACCACTCAGCGATGACAAGGAGTATGGCTCAGTTGTGACACACGACTGGCCCTTCTGCCCTGGAATAAGGAAGGGAGGAACTGAGAAGGCCGTAAAAATTAAACTTTGGATTTCCAAGGAGAAGATATTCTTGAATGTTCTTTTTCAAATTTTATTTAGTTCAATAAACTATAAATTCCTTTGAGGGGATCCAAATAGACTGACTACAGGGCCCAAGAGCCCTATGACCTGCCCTATTTGGGAGAAAATTTATTTCATTTCATCCCAGAAACCATATCTGCTTTTTCCATGGAAATCCAGCACACACTGGCCATGCTCTTGTCTTGTCTGCCTTCCTCGTGCCATTCTGCCAACTTGTGCAGTATTTTCTGGGGTTATTAAACACCCAAGCTTAATGTGCACGCACTCACGAGCGAGGTGTTCAGCAACGCAGAACCCACCCCCCACCATTCACAAGTAGGCACTTTAGATGGTACTGGAGATAAAATGTGTGTTCACAAGAGTTTCGTTTTTAATTTGTCTCAATCTGAAATTTCTTTAAATTTTTTGTTAAAAATTATGTAGACATACAACTCTCTTGCTCCTCTTGCCTTGAAGTGGGGTGTGACAGGCAGATACTATACACTGGTGTTTTCTATGCCCACAGCATTTCCATTTCATGTTAGTCTCCAAAATATGGACAGGGGGGCAACTCTAGAAAAATGGATTCCGGCTTTCGCATCTCACAGGGAACAGACCTGTGCAGCGCTGCGCTGAGCACTTGCCCAGAGCATCACCATCTCTTCCCACCGCCCTCTATCCCCGTTCTCCACGGGGGGTTGACCTTGCCGAGACCCTCCTTCCGTTTCTGGGCAAGGAACAACCCATTTTAACTCAAAACACAAAACGACCTTTTCTCCTTTAAAGAAATGCTACCAAGTGTAACACGTCTGGGGTCACATTTCCCAATCCTGCATTGTGGAATGCGACTATGGGAGGCAAAGGCAGGTAACTAGTTTGGGTCTGTCTCCCGATGCAGCAGCTCTATGTCTCAGACTGTTCAAAACAGAAGGCTGGCTGTGCGGTGGAATATCTTTCTCTTTTCTGCCCATTCACCATCGTGACAAGAAACCCAAAACGAAAAATTATCTACTCATTTGTCAACACTGTGAGAAATGTGCTTATTTCGCGATAGAAACATGGTTCTAAGCACTAACATCCCGCTTAAAAACCAACCCCGATTCCCATGCCATCTCGTCCTCTCAGTTTACTTAGCAAACACCTTCACTGCTCTTGCACGGCGAGAAAAATGGTGCAGCAACCCTACGAATGACAGGTTGGTACTTGACTGCAACCGTTCAATAGTTTCATTAGCAACCGGAAAACTTCACAATCGGTCAATTAGTTACTTAAATCTCTGTAAGGAAATCCTCCTATTAACAGACGTCAACTTAAAAAGCTGCCCTGTTTCACCTTTCTTAAATGTAGCCTAACACATGCCCCCGAACACGCCTTATTTAACACTCCCTCTTCCCCTCCCCCATCATTCCAAAAGGTCCCCCACAAACTACCAGCACATGCAGATCGCCAGCATTAACCAAAGCAACCGTCATCATGCATGTACACACATCTATGCAAAGTATATGGCAACAGCCAAAGCATCTCCCAGACAATTGGCCGCACCATACACGCAGAAATGCAACGAAGATTGTATTTTCCACTTACAGTTATAGCGCTGCGCACGGTCACTTAACGAAAATGATAAAACTCAACTGTTCTTTATATATAGAGAGAGAGAGAGAGCAAATTCGGGTAAATGGTTGTGCCGTCCCTGTGCGTGGCTCTCTCGCGCTCTTTTTTCTGTTTCCCTCTCTGGAGGTGCAGGCTGCTTAAATTCCTCTTGGATCGCGCCTTCCAAGCCCAGCCGCTGCCGCAACACGCTCGGGTAAATCTTTGCTGCGGATTGGGAATCCCATAGAAAGCCTGGGGTCGCTGGAGCTGGGTGCGCACGCGCGCGAGCAGCTGCCTCGCCAGGCACCCCCGCCCGGTTCGCCTTCCCCGCCTCCTCCAGCTCCGGAGCCAGACACCAAAAGCCGCCTGGCATTGGCGCATGCTCAGTTGTAGGAGCTCGTAGTTTCCGCGGGTGAATTCCATGTCTCCAGATTTTAGCAGAAACTCAAAAGGAAAGTAGATAGAAAAGGGGACCTTGGCGACCCGTGCAGCCACATCGGGACAGGCGAGAGGGAGGGCGACGTGGGCTCACCAGGCCCGCGGTTACTGAGTCTGGTGGTGAAGGCTGAGGCCAGGGACAAGTGGAGCCTGCTGTTCCTGCCTCTGTCAACCCTAGAGGGTCCCGACCCACCTTTTGTCACTCTAAGGTGAAGGTGGCTTTCCTCAGAAAGAATTGTTCCCAATAAACTATGAGCCCTCTCCTGGACACTGTGTGAAGGAACCCTGACGGTGGGCACTTTGCATGAGCCAGTGCGTCTTAGGGCCTTACGTTGAGAATTCTGAGAGCCTGGCACTGTAGTCCCCATTGCCCAGGATGGCCCTGGCCCAGAAAGGCAGCTAGAGAGATGTGTTTAAAGGAGCTGGGTCCGAGGCTTCTCCTTGTTTGGCCTTGGGCAAATCATACTAATCACCAACAAACATTTAATAAGCTCCTTCTGTATGCACTTAATACCTGCTAATGGAATAGGCTTTGAGTGGAGAGGGGAGGGGAGGGTATGACCCATCCTTGGAATCCAGGCTTGATGGCTTGAACTAAGAACTAAAACCCCTTTTGTGCCCTTGAATGAGGCACGTGTTCACCAGTCCTCCCAGGCTCCGCAATGTCCTGCCAAAGCCTAGAAGACTTGGCAAAGAGTAGTGCCCAGTAAATGTTTGGTAGCTTCCATACCAGGAAAGCAATCTGATCAGTTTCTTCAATTGTATATGTTTGTACTTTCATTTACTGAGCACTTATCCACTGACCACCTACCTACCGGCTGTTAGGCCCTGTTCTCTGCTTTGGAGGTAATGCAGTGAACAAAGCCCCTCCTGAGATTTACTTTTAAGGTAGGAATTTTATTTCTAAGAAAGGGAAGTTCTGGGAGGGTGGTGAAGCTCAAAGTTCTCTTTAAGCAGAGAGCCTTGCCAAGAGTCTTCATACACCTACCTCATCACCAGGAAAACTACGGAAGTCACCTTTAGGTTCTGAGGGTACCAAGAGTACCCCCGGTGGCAAAAGGGCCCTAGACTGACACATCTCCACTGCCAGGAGAGAGCTGCTCCTAGTTGCAAGCAGGGGTGTCAGGCTTGTAATAACTCGAGGCTTCTTAAGCAAAGGCCAGGAGAAACTAGTACACGATAGTCTGTGGCAATAGAAAGCTCGAGCTAGGTGCAGGCCTGGGGCAGCGACGCCATGGCCCCAACCGCAGCCTGGCCGGCCCAGAGCCCAGGAACGCGCTGGGAAGGTTGCACAGGGGAAAGGGCGCTCTGGGGACTCCCGGGTGCACAGCTCGCCGAGGCCCCTGCGGGCCGGGCGCCCCCGCGCGGGGCTGGTGGCCGCGGAAACCTGGAGTGCGGATCGGCGCGGAGCAGGGCGCGCGGCTCAGGCGCGCTGCCGCCGCCGGTACGTTCCGAGTGCGGCGCGCGCCGGCCCCGCGCTTTCCCGCCGCAGTGCGCACTGCGCCGCGAGGCTCGCCCGAGCGGTTCTTTCTGCTTCTCCGCATGGGGTCGGGGCAAAAGTCAGTCCTCACGAGTCTGGCTGGCCGCGGAGACAAGCTCCAAAGCTGTGGAAGTCATTTCCCGTCTTTTGTCGATTTCCCCTAGTAAAGTATTTACGGTGGGTTCGCGGGTTTTTCTCTCGTGGACGGTCTGCACGGCAATCTGCCTCAACCGAAAGGGTCATGATGCCATTTCTCTACGTGGAAGAGCCGTTTCCATTTACGGCGCCCTGGCGGTCTCTTTCGTGGCAGTGTTCGGTTTTAGATAACTTACTTTGAACTCGTGTGTTTTTGGGGGGTGGGGATAAACACTGGTATCTTTAAAGCGTGTTCTGTTGTAAGGAAGATCGGATTGGGCACGCAGTTCGGGCTTTTGTTTTATTTTTTAATTTTTGTTTTTAGTTGTATTTGCATTGAAGAGTTAGCGTTCTTAATGTAATATCTTTATCTTAACCTTTCATCTCCAGCTATTATGTGGACGTTTCTTTTTAAACGAGTATTTTGTTAAATCCTTTCCTTGAGATGCTCTTTAGTCGAGTTGTACGTGCAGCGTAAGTTGCAGTAGGAGCCAATACTAAGATACCAAAGGAATGTTATCTTTTAAATCACAGAGAGCAATTCCAATCTTTAGGATGGTAGAGTGAACTTTAAGAGAGGAATTTGGCAGGGACACTAAAAAAAGAAGGGGGTGGGGGTTTGCTGTGTGTCTGTCTCCCTTCAGGCATTTGCAGAGGGCAAGGGTGACCACCGAAGGGCAGAGGCGCGCCGCCCTGCGCTCCTCCCCGTCCTGCGGTGGAGGGACTGGAATGCTGCATCGCGTCGAGTGAAGAATGCCACCAGCCATAGCAGTCGTCCCATTACTTAAAGCCAGGCCCCCCACACCGCAGACCCCCCGCAGTGTCCGCTTTCACACTGGAGATTTGGGGGAGGGGCGAGGGGTAAGTCGAGGTGTGAGGGAGGGAAGGCAGGTGCTATAAGGAGGGTTTTTTTGTTTGTTTGTTTGTTTCCTGGAGTACCTGGAGGAATCCTCACTTGCCCAGGAACAACTCTGGAGCCGTTTTTCTTTCCTCAGTTACAGATTATATTCTTTTCTGAAGTATCCTTACTTCCCCCTCACCCCTCCGATTCGAACATACCGGTATAAAACAAAACCAAGAACAGTTTTTTAGGTGTACTCAACCTCATTTAATATTTCTATCGACTTTAATTGTGGCATGACTAAGTTGAAACTGAGAATGACAGAAGTGCAAAATGCCAGGAGTATAACAGGTCTAAGCTTGTGGTCCTGTGAGTTCATGGTGATATTATTTATTAGACATGCTCTGTATAAAATATATGAGCTTGAGAAGGGTGGAACTTAAGGCATGGTGGCATTTAGGAAATTGGAAGAAAAAAAATGTTGGGAAGGCAACATTAAAGTGAAGAGACAGGAATTGGAAAAATGGATTTATACTTAAATTCATAAAGAATAATGACAGTAACTTTCTTGTAAGGATAAATTTCCCTTGTTTTATAAAGCTAAGGGTATTAATCCTTACAGAGGAGATGCTTTATGTAAGATAATTATGTTTATCCTGATTTTTTATCGTATTTTAAAAAATATTATGTATGGATCGACCAACAAAATAACTTCTTAAAGCCAAACAGGAAGTTATCACCTAGAATAAAAACTTACAGTAGTTTTTCTGACATATAAAGTGTTTCATTGTATAATTTTGTTCTCCTTCTACATGTTTTTCTAAAATACGTAGAAACTGAAAGACTGATTCCCATGCAATGAGAGGGAGAGTTCCATGCCTCTCTATAGGAAAGAGGGATTAACTGTCATAGTTTTAATGGACTAGGTTCATCATTTCTCCCAGTCCACTTCTGATTTTTCCCTGTAATCCATGATTGAATCTAAATTCAGTTTGAAAGATCACTCTGTCTTGTGTCACCAATATCTCCTTAAATTCCGAACAATCCACCATAAAGTTTCTTGAGTCCCTGCTGAATGAATTATTGTCAAGGCTTTGAGTTTCCTGGAGTTTCAGAAATGATCATAGAAACTGCAGGTAGTCTGCAGCCTTCCATTCTCTTGTTTACGTTTGGGCCTAAACTATAGATTCATAGCAATGTTTTTAAGTTGGAAATTTTTGCCACTATTTTTACTGGCAACACAGAAGAACTAATGACAGCAGAACTGGACTATACATGACCGTATTTCTTTTCTTCAATGATTTCTTAGGTAGTCCTATATGCTAGGCTATGGTCTTCTGCAGTGTGTGAATAGCCATTACAAATGTAATCACAGATTCAGATTCATACTGTGCTTAGAACAAGCGTGTCCAACCTGTGGCCCACGTGCATCCCATGATGTGTTTGAATGCAGCCCAACATAAATTCATAAACTTTCTTAAGACATTATGAGATTTTTTTCTTTTGCAATTTTCTTTTTTAGCTCATCAGCTATCGTTAGTGTTAATGTATTTTATGTGTCACCCAAGACAATTCTTCTTCCAATGTGACCCAGGGAAGGCAAAAGATTGGATACCCCTGTTCTAGAACTTCTGTACTTTGGAGACCATCTGATTCCCAAGAGTCTTCAAAATTCCCTCTTGCCTAAAGCAGACCTTACTGACTTGTTTGCATCTCCAATTTCTATTTTTCCTAATATTATTCCTTTGAAATTTTTATGAAACCCCCAAACTCAATAGGGAATCTTAGTATAAAATTTAAGAGAAAATAAAAATAATGAATTACATACTTTCTCTGAGAAAGCCAATAAAAACAAAACCCACCTTCTTTACCAAAAGATATTCATATTTGGTTTTACATTTTCACCTACTGCCTGAAAGAGGAAAGAGACAGAGGACCTCAGTGGTGCCATCTCCCTGGTCACCAGAGCCAGGTGCTCCAGGTGTGTCCCTGGTGTGTGTTGTATGTGTCCTCCTGTTATAGCTGAGCCTTGGTTGCTGTTTGCACATCAATGGAAGGGATTGACTCTCTGGGTGATTAGTTGGGAGGACTGGCTGTGACGACCCTGGAGGAATTGTGGTGCAGGCGCTGACCCTACAGAGCAGGATTGACGTTAGTAGAGCTCTGGTGCCTGCCCAGTCTGCCCTTTGAGTGTGTCTCCCCCTAGGTGGGCAGGTGATGATCTGGCTTGGCTCAGTCTAAATCTGACTGCAGGGCATGCCGGCACTGGGGTCTTCTAGGAGTGGGACCCACTGGAGGTCCAGTTCAGCTTGTCTGGATCCACCTGGAATGAGCCACATAGCAGTTCGCAGATTGCTGTCACCTGCACTGGGCTTACAGGTGCCTCAAGATAGAAACCAAACCATAAATGCAGGATGGCTGTAGCTAATGTCAGGCTTAAGGCTGCTCAGCAAGAGGTATGGGACATGCCAAAGCCAGGTGCTGCTTGTTTGGCTTTTGTGAATCTTTGAGAGATTTTAGAAATGTCAGCAGCATGAGCCAAGGCAGGTTGCTGGTATGGAAAAGCCACTGGAAATGGCTTGGGTGTGTTTGAAAGTTGGGTAGGGCATGGTCTCAGAATCACCAGGGTGAGGTTGATAGGGAATCAGATATGACACCTACCTGTGTCTACATGCCAGGTGAGGGGAGGGCTCAACAAAGAAACAATGGCTTCTACCAGCTCCTCCCTCAGGGAGAAAGCTGTCCCTCCAGCTCTTGTCCTGAAGCCAGGCAGTTGTCTCCCCCATATGTCCCTGGTGCCCCTCAAGCAGCTGACCCAGTGCTGGAGTTCATAGCAGTTGAGTCCATCAGTGAATAAGTACATTTGTGGGCCCTTTAAAAGGAACAGCTGAGACTGCAACCACCCTTATCTCACTGAACCACAGTCTCCAGTGGTTTTCACAACCAGAAGTTACATGGCCTTCGCTCCCTGGGACTGGAACCCTGGGCTGGGGAAGCTGGAGTGGGGCTGGGACTCCTCGCTCCTCCTGGGGACCTTCCTTAATAGTCACATGTTGGCGTGGGACCAACCCATCCCACATTTCTGCCCCTCCTACCAATCTCAAGATGGCTTCTGTATTCCTTGTAAGGTTTCAGTTCAGCTAGAGTTCAGGTGATTCTCAATGACGGCATTCAGTAGTTGTAGTTTTGATCTGCTTGTGAGAGAATACAAGCACAGCGTTTACCTACTCCACCATCTTATATCTCCTTCAGTGTCTTTTACTCTATTCTTTTTTGTTTATGTTTTTGGGCAGCAAGCATACATTGTAAGCAAATTTCACAATTCTTATATTATTTGATCTGTGAAAAGGCATCATTACCCTCATTTAACAGATGAGATGATTAATGCCTTACAAGGCCAAATTGTGCTGCTTTCTAGATGTTATGTGGCTATAATGTGGTGAAACAAGGTGCAACATAGCAATGTAATCCTATGTTTTGATAACTGCTCTGATACTGACAAAATGCTCTACTAGCGTTCGTCGTTCTCAGTTTCAGGTTCTTGCTTGTCATGACAGAAAATGCAGCAGTAAATTATAATCTGAGAAGAAGGTGAATTACTATTACTTAGACTACTAGGGTCTAGTCATGGAACTTTTTACACTAAAATTGAAAATGACATGCCTATTAAAGCATTTCTTACTTTAAAACTTTGCCCCTAATCTCACAGTCATCGAAGAATCCACTTTTATGCAAATTGCTTAAAACATAATGAAGACAATTTATTGGTTAATTTTCTGTTGTAGAATTTCTCAGGTAACCCACTGATATTGGTGATTGAGATGAAGTTTTTTATTATTTTAAACATGTTTGGTATACTTTAGATTTTAATGAAACAAAATTAAAGTAAAACAATTAAAAGATCATATAAGGAGCATAGCTTCTGCTTTATGAGTTTTACATAAGTAGAACGTTCATGTATGATTTTATTTGCAGATAAGTTTTCACAGCCATTTTTTTGAACTATTAAAGGACTAAGAAGGGCATAAATGGAAGTAAAGATAATTGAAGAAAATCTTTACAATCACATCAGTATAATAAGGACTTGAACCAGAAAAGTAGCAGTAGAAATGGAGAGTATGAATTTGATATTATTGGAGTAGAGTGAACAGAATTTGTACTTGGTTGTATATGCAGGAGAAGATAAAGTCAAGCACAATTATGAGGTCTGGAACTGAGTCTTTGGGATAATGGTATTAATTTTAATAGAAACAGAAGTTCAAGTTTAGAGAAGAGGAGGGAAAGATGATGAGCTTAACTTCTGGACTTCTTACACTTGAAAGGCTATCGGCACTTTGCGGGGAGGAGTTCAGCAGATGTTAAGAACTCACAGGTCTGGAACTTTGGTGCACTAGAAACATAGCGTAGATATTGGTTCATATACAGGTAGTAGCTGAAGCTATGAGACTATGATTGACAGGGGAGGGGTATAGAAAGAAGGGACAAGAATAGTAGAAGTTTAGGAATCATTTAAGTTTGGAAAAAAGAATTTGGAAGAGTTTATTGTGCACTTGTTATTCTCATTACTTATTTGTTTGCAAACTCCTGGAAAGTAATATCTGTTTTACTCATTTAAGTATTTTTTAAGTGCCACTTAGAATATTGTCTTTAAAGCAGTATTTGTGGGATTAAAATAGTGATTTGGTCAAGGGACGTATGCATATCTAACACATCTAAAAGTGCATATGTTCCATAGTTAATAAATAAAATAGTAACAAGTGTTCCAAATATATGTAGGTTGGTTGAATTCCTAAAAGTTACTATATAATTAAATTGATGATTAATTTATTTATATGCATATTCTATGTATCTATTCCTCTATTCATCCATCTACCTTTCTAATTTTTTTGTTTTCATATATGGGGTCTGTAGTAGATACTTTTGGACCAATATGCCTAATTCACATACCAATAGCTCCCTCATCTCACCATCAGTCTAAAATAATAGATTTCTGGCTAGTATTTGCTCGTTGATTTGACATAAGAACAGTGAGGCCAATTGGATTTTTCTCCTAAAAATTTGGACTTAATATGGAGAGAGTTGTGTTGATTTCTCCATACAACAGTAAATTTAGCTTTGACCATTTCCTCTGTATTTTAAGGAGATTCTAAACTTGGATCTCCTTGCCACTGAATTTGGTTTTCTATAGTGTTAATTTTGTTCTTTTATATCCAGTGCAAATTTTACTTCCGCTAACACATTTATCTGTTTTCCTTTTCAGCTTTAACATCTCTGACCATCTCAGTTTATTATCTCTCTGTTTAGTTTCACAGAGGCCATTTCTTCTTCTATTTTTTTCTGAAGATGCAAAATAGCTGTCCTCTAAAATTTTCTTATTTTTTTCCTAAATTTAATAGAATATTATTTTTAGAAATATATTTTCCCCATGAGTTGCTAGAGTAATGCTCTCTTTCCTGGCTTTGCATTTTCAGTGCATTCTACTATGTTGTTTTGTTGTTGATGCCTGCTTGGAGAGAGCACTCTTTGGTCCAGAGTTTTCCAACAGAGCTGTTTGTATTGCCGTTAGATTCTCTCACTGTTCACTTGAGTACTAGTAACTTCTCTGAAACCTAGCTTTAAAGGGCAAAAAGATATGCCTAGCTGTTAGTTCAGTTTGTAATTTCTAGTAAGTATTTATCTAATTTGTTCTGTTAAACGAAGGCTGGACCTGTTTCTTCTTTTCTTTTTTCTATTTCAGGCCCTCTGGCTAAGCTAAAGAGTTATAGTTTGTATTAATTATTTTTTCTTTTTTTCTTGGACAGAGATGATAAGGAGTAAAACTCTAGTCTAGATAATTTCTCTGAGGCCATCAGTCGGGGTGAATAAAATTTGATGCCATTTATACTAGTGTGTTTCAAAAGGTAGGATATATGATAGGCTTTCCAAGGACATATTTCTTTTTTTTTTATTATTATTAACTTTATTAGGGTGACATTGTTTAGTAAATTATATAGTTTCCAAGAACATATTTCTTAATCCATTCTCACATGGTGCAAGTTGAAATCGCCTTCAAATTTATCTATCAGATTTTCTTAGCTTTAGTTTATAATGTCAGTGATATTTTTGTCTTTTCTGTATTTTCATGGGCAATATATCAAATATTGTTCTTCTTTCTGTAATAATCTGAAAGAGGCAGTCTATTATGTGCTTTCAAAAAACTAATTAAGATAAATAATTTCGCTTAGTATGTCATAAGAAATGAATGGAATGCAGCAAGCCGTTAGTGCTGTCTGCATCCAGCAAATATTTATTGAATAAAGGTTATGTTAATAATACATGGTCCCTGCCTGTGAAAGGCTTTTTGTTCTAGGAGATGGACAAGTAAATGAATAATTAGAAAACAATTTTATAAATTCTAAATTCTATTCTACGCACAAAAGTATGGGAGAATATTTGTGAGAAAAAGAATCTAGACTATGAAAAGGATCCCAAAGGAGATAATGACTGAGCTGATCTACAGCATCAGTTGTGCAGATGTTAATGAGTTGATGGTATGTGCAACTCTTATTTACCACAACTAAAGCTGTAATTAATAGTAACAACTTCTATTTTCATAATATATAATGCTCTTCAATATTCTCAGAATATTCAGTAGACCCATAGTATTCTTCATCTAATCTTCATAATAGCTTTTAAGGTAGGTAGTTTAATTACTAGTGGCATAATTTTGCTGTTGAGGAAATCAAGCACCAGAAAAATTAAATACCTTTTAATGACCATAAAATACTTTCTTATAGAAAGGCAAGCAAAATTCACATTTCTTTATTTTTAGTTAAATTTTCATAACTAGTATATCTAACACAATGAACTCAGGATCCATAAGAAAGCATGTCATAATTTTGAAATTATTTAGAGTTGGTCAATGAAAGAACAGTATTGACTTCAAATTCAAAATTCTTTTTAATAATCCATGAAATGTTGAAAAAAAATTTTTTTTTAAGATCTATAAGCCAAAGAACTATAAGTAAACTCAGGATAGAAAGTATTTCTTAACTATCCTTTATCACCATTTAGGTAAGAAGATATACTGGGTTAAATAGTAGCCCTTGAAAATTTGTGTTCATCCAGAACCTTAGAATGTGACCTTATTTGGAAATAGGTTCTTTGCAGGTTAAGAGGAGGTCATTATAGATTAGAGTAGGCCCTAAATAAAAAAAAAATAATTTATGTTTTATAAGAAGAGGAAAGACACAGAGATAGAAAGAGAAACAGAGAATG